>QEPC01004404.1:201775-219093 GCA_003113815.1 Sphenodon punctatus | reverse complement strand
TTTCCAGGACACAACATATGTCAGTGGCTGTTGATTATATGTGACCCACTGTCTGTGCTCCCAGAAGGGCAGCCACCTTTGCAATCCTTGGGTTATAAATTGTGAGTCCATATACAAGTATAGTTGTTTATCTGCAGGGGCTTGATTTAAGACTGTTAAAATTGCTGCTAGTTCTGCAGCCTGTGCTGAGTGTGATTTCACTTTTTCCTCTATGGTCTGGACAGTGTTAGGGTTAATAGCTGCAAAGCCTGCTTGGGGCTGTCCCTCTTGATAAAAAGCAGAGCCATCTGTAAACCAAACGTGCTGTTTTGAGGGAGGAATTAGTGAGAAGTTTCGGGCAGTATGCACAGGCCATTTCTAGATATGTGGATCTGGTGGCAGAGGGCATTCATGCTTGCTTCCCCGAACTATTAGTGCAAATGGTATGGGCGGTGGGTGTTTAAGCTTCTGATAAGTTATTCCTTTTGCTGCTAACCAAAGGGCATGGACTGTGCGCGAGTGTGGTTGTGTGGTTGTGCTCCCTGGGCCAATTCCTTGCATCTGGTCACAATTTCTAGCTGTCTTATTAGTTCACTTAGGGACTTTCTATCCCATACCTTGGGATCTTCTCCTGCAGTCATCAACTGTCTCCATATCATGGTTCTTAATTGCCCTAACTCACTTTGCTGCCCCAGCTGCCGTCTTCTATCTCCTTCTTTAGCAGAGGCTCCCTGTGTGTTGCTGAATGAAACAGCGTGCACACTGTCTATATCTTTCCCTTCTTTAATCAACTCGTCTATTTGCTTGCATTCCTAACTATGTGTTCCACTGTCCAGTCATTATCATATGCTCCTAAAAAGAGCTTGGAAGTGGCAGGCAGTCCTCCATACAATCCCCTGGTGAACCATTCATCATTCCAATTGGGACAAAGGCACGGTCACTCCCAAGGCACAAGCCTTTGCCACATACTTTACACGTTTTCTGGCACGTTACTGGGGAAGTCAGAGCTTGATCTGTCAGTGGGCAGGTTCCTTGATCATGAATATATTTTAGTAGCTCGGGCAGGATTTTTACTTTATCCCATTTTCCCACGGGGACCCCTCCCTACAATCCCTTCCCAAACCAGGGCATTTTGTCAGTGCAAGTGTTTTTGGTATCTATATACTTCTATTTGCTTAGTGCTTCCGCTGGGAGGATACAAGTCTGCACAATAATTTTGCTTGGGCCACAAAGGTGTCTTATTTCACATATGCTGTTTTCTGTGTACAGCTTCTGGTGATCAATCAGCAGAAGTAGACAGGACAGTGATTTTGGCAAATATGCCGTTTCTCCTAGAAGTGTGGTTGGAATGATCCCCATATAAAGCGTGCTTGGTAGTGGTGCTTGGTCAATTATATGACCAATCCAACATTCCGCAGCTACTCCCTTTTATACAACTGGTTCATCAAGCAGTCTCTTCTAACTTAGACTTAGTCTAAACACAGGCCGGCTACTGTGCGCCTCAGGCCGACTACTGTGCTCCTCAATGGCTTTAGACCTCAGTCTTTACTTCTGTGCAATGGGCTCAATACACCCCCCCCCCACGCATTCATCCACCACTGTAATGAATTGGAACCGTTCTCTATCTTTCCTACCAGGGGCAGGACTTAAACTCCTAGTAGGCAGTTCCCAATTCTGGAATCTTGGCAGAAGCACTATGAAACAGACCACAGGCCCCTTAAATAGACATATGTTTATTACTATATCATATAGAAAGAACTGGGAATAAAGCACCAATACACTTGCATCTAGTAATAGCCTTCACCTATTCTAACAGCGAGCACACACACACAAATACAGACATATGTGTTCTTATGTGTCAGAGGTCTCGGGTCTGGTCTCGAGAGGAGAGGCAGAGCGGGGGCCCGATCGAGGTCTATCTAGGAACCTAGCTGCTGGAGTCTTCGCTTTTCACTGCCTTTGAGAGCATTGGAAAGGGTCAAGCACCGATCAACCGGCAGCTACCTAAGTAGCTGGTCAGAGGGTACCGTGCAGGACATCTTTCCTGTCTAGGGCTGGCCTTTTTATCCAGTGACTGCCTTATGACTATCCAGAGTACGGGGTTATCAGTGCTAAGCCTGGAAAGTTCTCCCATTGGATACTCAGATTTGGGGTACTTTCTGCTTAGTCACTGTTACTATGGGCTGTCCTGGCCAGTGGGATCCTGCCTACCCCTCCCTCCAGATGGGAGGCCTGATCTTTGGCCATGGGTTGCCCATGCCCCCTTTCTCTGAGGCGTACTGGTGTCTGACCAGACCATCCTTTCTCATTGCATTGCTTAGTCCTTACCTGCAACCTTCTCTCTTGTTTATGTACAGCCATGTTCTGGGAACAGACAGTTCTTTACTAGTCCTGTTCTTCCTTCTCCTCTTGCCAGCCTGTCTCTCATGATATGCATTTTCAATATTCCTAAACTAAAATTACTATAAAGCATAAAGCACATTGGAAACACATAGTATCCTTTCAGTAGTTATAGATGTATATAATATTCTCCTGGCCAATGCCTCAATCAGTCCATCAATTCACTACAGCTTCATGCAATGGAGAACTGCTAAGCGATGACCCTGAGCGACTGTGTAATCAGAAAAGGTAACACTTCTGCAGAGACTAGCAATTGGCCATTGAGTTGCAAATGGATCTCTTCCTGTGGATGTGACTGAAAGCACAGAATCACCTGGCGGGAAAATCAAACAAAGGACCCTGGAAAAGTACTTACGCGGAAAGACAAGACAAAGAGAGAGATCTTCACGATCCTCAAGTAATCACCACATCTTACAAGCCAGAGAAGGGCTGCACCAAACAAACTATGAAGGACTGATCTTTTAGGAACCCTAAGACTGGTACCCTGCCAAGCTTTCCATCGCTGGCTGTGACATGAACTGAAATATCCTTGGACCTTGATTAGGGTAAGCCTAAATTAGGAGAATTCAAGTACAGATAGGAATGCATTATTGGTTATGTTATTTTGATTTCTGCACTTGAGTATAATCTTGAATTGCATGCTTATTCATGATTTATTAATTAAACTTCTTTTAACTGAACTGAGTGTGGTCCAGTGGAATTGTTAATCCTAACATTGGCCAGACACAGTTTGGGGTTAGTTCTGTGTTTACAAACACAGGTGAACCTAGAGAGAAAGAGTCTGTGCTGGGAAACTCTGTGGCTGAAAAAGTGACAAGAAGGTTCCCCCGTTGCAGGCTGAATCAGTTCTAGAGAGAGAGAGCTGATCCAGTGAGAACTGCAAGCCAGGGAAACTGAGTCATGACAGCCTAGAGTGGGGTACCGAGACGGTGACCCCAATCCCATGACAGGCATGTACCCCTCCTCCTTCAACCACCTATCATCTATCCATGGGAACACGTCACAGGCCTGTTGCAAGAGTTTGGGTGTTGTCGTTAAGCAGCATATGAATAATATTTCTTATAAAAGAATTGTGAAATAGAACATGAGCACCATTCTATTTTTAAAAGTGCTTTAGTTTCCATCTTTATCAATTCTACAACAGCCTATATAACGGTAATTTTTTAAACAGCTAAACATTTGATCACCTTACACTGGTGAGTAATGAAGTGGAATTTCAATCCATTGATCTGTTTACACATGCTGTAGCTCCTTCGCTACATTTGCAGTTCAAAGTACACACAATCTTGCTGTTTTTACACCTGCACTGATGAGTTCCACATCCTTTTTTCTATCCACAAACCATAATATCTCTACAGGACTTTGGGATGGCATCAGTTGTCATTAGCACAGGTTTCAGTTCTCCGTTTTTAAGGGTCCATCCCATGTGTTTAGTTTTTGAAAGACAGGAATCTGTGCAGTAGCTTGCTTCCACACCATGCTCTGATAATGAACTCTTTTCAGATGTTGTTGCAATGCATCTTGTGTGGGTGGCATCGATTCTGGTTTCTTCACCGTTGTGCATATTGTGTATCAAATCTGATTGACGGACACTGCATTGCCATGGTTGTACAGGTGACATATGAATTTCTCAGCATCTTCCAGTTTTTCAGATCACCCTCGCCTAAACCGTTCAACAGGCTGTGGTGGTTAATAAACACTTCCCATGCAGAAATCTCCATGTGGTTGCTGAAGTAAGATGTAGTGTCGCAGCCTGATGGAGAATGAAAAGGTAACAATGCAGCCTCACAATCCAGTGGTGTTTGTGGACTTTTCGTATGTATATGTACTTTCTCTTTGCACGTGGTCCTGATCTGATCCAAAGTGCTTTGCCTGTCATTGTGGGCAGATGTGGTAACAAAAGTACCAAAACATCAGTGTCTTGGCAAGAAATCAAAACTGTGTCATGAGTAACATTAACTGCATGTAGGATTATTTGTTTGTTACCCTCTTCATGGGAAGCCTGCAGAGGTTTTACATCCAACTTGACATTTGATGACCTCATTTCTAATGGGTTTGCAAATGCTCCTGCTACCACAATCTCCTTGTCACTGGGTGCCTTAGCAATTGACTCCAAAGCTAAAAATTTAGCCAGGTCTGCCTTGTTGTCCAATAATGCCATAAAGTTCTTCCAGTTCACAGGGAGGGGTACATTTTCATGTTGTATCACTCGATGAACTAGCTTGCTCTGTTTTGCTCGATGCTGTCTGGTTTCACTCTTTATGGAAAGTATGTCATATTGGTCAAATACAACATCGATTCTTCTGTATACTGCACCAGAGTTTAGAACTGATTAAATGAACTGAGCAAGATCTCCCAAACCTCTTTGCACCCCAGGGGACTCCAATGGAAACTATAAGGACTTGTCCATTAACGATTAGACATGCCTTCTTGTTAGTGAGATCAATGTTATCGGGACAAGCAACACCTGCAGACAAGACATCAACCAGCACAGATTTCTGTCTACTTCTTAACAAGCCGTTTACCTGTGCAAGCACAACAGTACTGTGAAAAGCTCATGCCGTAGCACCTCTGTCAGATCAACCTCACGCTGTCCCTCATATGCAGCAACCAGATGCTGTAGAATATTTCTATCTGCTTTAAGGAAGTCGTCTTTTTCTCCAGTATCTGTCACTACTTCATATCAAGAATCAAAGGTTTTGGGATTGTTTCTGGACATTTTGGTGTGGAACTCTCTCTGAAACTGCATTTCGTTGTCACGAATCCGCCTTTCTAGCTGGTCATTTCCAAAGTCAAAAACATTGAGTAGAGAATCTTGAATTTCTTCTGCGGCCAGGTCCTTATTGGCAATGTTCTGCAAGCAGGATTCATCCAGATTGTGGAAGATGTTGAACCCCTCTCCCTCACTTGGTACTGGGAAGTTGGAAGCATCTGCTTAGGAAAGAGCCAATACAGTATTCTCTTATGTCCTTTCTCACAGTGCTGCGGGCTGTGATTGTGATGACAATTGGCCAGCCTGGATATGTGAACCATGTCTCCTGATTGTTGGGATGCTATCCCCCTGCTTTCTGCCTTGCTGCCTGAAGTCCCAGTTATGTCCTTTCTATGCCCACCTCAGAGCCACCCTAGATTGGTCCTGGAAAGCTGGAAACATGCAATAAGAGAGGCGATCCAATCTCTGTCCCAGCCAGGGTGTCTTTGAAATGTTAAGCCAATTGGCCAGAGGATAAATCTGTCATCTCTGCTGTTTGGCACAGGCTTCAGTCTGGGAGGGCACCCCAGGTGCATGGGAGTGTCTGTCAACTTGCAGAGAAAACCCAAGGAGGAGGCAGGAGGATGTTGGGCAGCACCCCAGATGCGTGGGGATTGGATTTATGTAGCTAGCTGAATTCTTGCAGAGAGGTCTAGTATGTGTGCGCGCACGCACGCAAGCACACACGCACGCACGCACAAAGCCTGTCAGAAAAGTCTGAGAAAATGCTCTGACCAAAGCCAGAACTAACCACAGACAAAGAGCAGGCACAAAGAACAGCAGGTTATATCTACCCTCTATGCCCGCCTTGAAGCCACCACTGATTTGTCCTCCTGTAAAGGTGGAAGCATGCAGTAACTGGCCAGTGAATGTCTCTGTCAATCTGTTGGGCTGTTCCCCCTCCTTTTTACAGTCTCCCCCCTGCCATGCCTGTCTTTGAATGGCACTACATGTGCTATTTACTTGAATAACAAACGTTTTCAAAAGGGAAAATTCAGTTGTTCATAAAATTTGAACCCGTTATCAAATCTTTCTACAATTTGGCAGAGATGATCCTGGAGGTCTGTGATACAATCCTGCCAAAGTTCATGTAAAATGGATGGACAACAAAAGTGTTACAGCCAGAACTGCATTTACAAGTAAATTGCTTATTACATCAGGACCCTTTATACAATACTTCTGATATTTGGAAGAGATAGTAAACATGGGGAGTGGAATAATCGTGCCAGGTTTCATCCAAATCATATGAGAGACAAAGACATTCCAACCAGGAATGTTTATGCAGATTTTTGTAAAATAAAATGTCAACTATTTATAAAAGCAGATACCTTTATCCAATCCTTCCAAAACCCGGCGCGCACTCTATCCTCCATTGGGGGTATGATCCTACCAAGTTTCAGCCAAATCAGGTACAAAACAAAGGTTACAGCCAAAAATGTGTGTTTCAGGCTTCTCCTATTAACTCATAACAAAACAAAATTCTTTCTTTATTTCATTATGATCTTTTGTTTTCATTATTAAATAACTAAAAAGGGAAGAACCCTCTTTCATTTTCTGACTCCGGACTGAAGGCAACAGTCTAGCTGTCTCATTTTTCAACAGAAATATTGTGCACCACTCTCCTTAAACCTGGGATGAAACATTTCATCAGGTTGAAGAATTTCGACATCGAGAACAAACTGCTTTCAGCTAATGTGTTTTGAATTTAAAGAATTCGTATTCTGAGAAATATGAATAACTTTTAAATTTATTAACTGATTTAAAAAAATTAAAATTTGGGTTAATCTTTGTACAAGTGGCTACAAAATATCTTTTTAAAAAATACTAGGTTCAATAACATATAGATTCAATAACTAATAGCTAGATTGCGTAGGGCTGGAACTCAGCAAAATTTCAGTTGTGGTCCATTTCAGTTTCGGCTTTCATGTATTTCAGTCCTTTTTTGGTTTCGGTACTATCAGATCTTTTGCATTGATTTTTGTACTGGATTTTTAACATTGTGGTTTTTCAATGGGGGACAAACTGCAGTGTTAAAAATCCGGTACAAAAATCAATGCAAAAGATCCGATAGTACTGAAACCAAAAAAGAACTGAAATTTTGGATGAATCTGAAATGGCCATTTTTGAGTACTTTCAGTTTTATCCAAAACCGAAATTCCCATCCCTACTAGATTGTACACAATAACCAAAAATCAAAAAAAATGGCCACCATTTTCCAAGATGGCGGCAAAACTACTCTGTGAAAAAAATGGCAACCTAGATTTTTTCATTCAGTGCATTTTTTTCCCATTAAGAAACACCTGGCTGCCACTAATTCCCCCAAAATGCTGTCTCCTTCCACAAACCGCCCTTTGCAGTTTGGTGGGATGTTGTGACAGGCTTTTTCACTAATGGCTAGTCCTTGCATGAATGCTCCGTGTTTAGTTGCAGCAGAAGCTACCTCTTATGTTGCAACAGAGCTGTGTAGCATGTTTTGGGGGACAAGTGGAAATTCTTGCCACTGCTTTTATGGGGTGCTGAGGACAGCACATAACATTGTTGCCTTAAGGTGGTTTGCTTTGCCTGCTCTGTGTTTGCATGATGCATTGCTGCTTTCCTTCTCCCCTCCCAAGCCTGAGTAGAGAGGCCATTTTGTAGATTTGTGGGTCTGCTGGTTGTAGCTACTCTTTTTTTAAATTATTTTTTTTAAATGGTCCCTTCGCTGTTTCACTGCTGCTCCCTGCTAGAAAGTAGTTTCTGGCCTCTCTGTTTGTGACTGTGTGCTTTTGAGCATCTTGCCTGGGGTTTTGTTGAGAAACAGAAATGCATTGTTTAAATTTTGATGGCGCTGGTTTGGTGGCAACAGAGGCCTGCAACTGGCCAAACTTTTTTAAAAAGGCCTGTTTGCTTTGGACAGGCATTTGGCTGCTGGGGATATAGTGTAGGTACAGGGAATGCTGGTCTCGATGGGTCTGATTTGGTGGTAATGAAGTCCTGCAACTGGCCAAACTTTAAAAAAGGTCTGTTTGCTTGGACAGGCATTTGGCTGCTGGGGATAAGGTGTAGCTACTAGGGATGCTGGTCTTGATGGGTCTGGTTTGTTTGCAGTGCAGGCCTGCAACAGACCAAATGTTAAAAAAGGCCTGTTTGCTTGGACAGGCATTTGGCTGCTGGGGATAAGGTGTAGGTACTAGGGATTCTGGTCTGGATGGGCTTGGTTTGGTGGCATTGCAGCCCTGAAACTGGCCAAACATTTAAAAAAGGCCTGTTTGCTTGGACAGGAGTTTGGCTGTTGGGGATAGGGTGTAGCTACTAGGGATGCTGGTCTGGATGGGGAGTGTTTGATTGCTATACAGGCCTGCAACTGACCAAACTTTTTTTAAAAAGACCAGTGTGTTTGGATGGGCATTTGGCTGCCGGGGATACAGTGTAGGTACTAGGGATGGTGGTTTGGATGGGTCGTGTTTGGTTGCTATACAGTCCTGCAACTGCTCTCCTTGTGAACAGAGGAGAAAGTAGGTAGGAGCATAGCAGAAGAGAAGGCTGCAGACAACAAGGAGACCCTTTCCCCCTGCCCCCCACTGAACCCATTTCTTTCCCTTCCTCTTCTCGTGCACCAAAACCAAACCCTTTCCCTCCTACTTCCCCTCTGTTTTGTCTCTCTTCCCTTTTGTTCTCTTCTGATTCGGCTTGTCGCAGGACAGGGAGCTAACTCAGTCCTTCAAGTTCTCCAAGCCAGAAGGAAGGCTTGTCCCAAAGCCTGCACCTTCAGAAGAATACAGGTGGCCAAGGATGTCATAAAAATCAAGGATTCGAGGGTTCAGGACAAAGGTAGGCGATTGGCAACATGCTCTATTTTTGTAACCTGCTATGGTTAATTTGGACCCGGTGGGAAAGAGAGTGGATGGGACCCCAGTAAGAGGGCTCTCTATCCCCCAGTGGCAGTGCTTCACACAGCGGCGAGGAGTTCCTAGCGTTAACAAACGTAATGTCCATCCGGTGTTAACCTTGGGAACTCCTTGCTGCTGGGTTAAGCCACGCCACTGACCTACCGTTGCCCCGGCTCCGCCTACTATTGCCCTGGCTCTGCCCCTAGGCTCGCCGGCCACCAGCCTCAAAACCCACCAGCTGCCACTGCCTCTAAACATCTTTGCCCCTTCACTCTTGCTGCCCCTCATGCCTGGAACTCCCTCCCTAGATAAATTTGCTCAGCTCCCTCCCTTCCCACTTTCAAATCCCCCCTGAAAACCTACTTCTCTTGTCAAAAGCCTTCCCTAGCCCATCTTGAGTTGAAATTGCATCCTCTTCCTCCTCACTCAGAATCTAGTTCCCTGTAACAGAAAGCATGTACACCTTTCAATTTCTCAACCTCATGAATGTACTCTTTTTCTCTCCTGATGTTCATCTCTCCCTTGTCTCTTGGATTTTATGCCCCCTGAGGGTAGGGACCTGTGTGTAACTATTGATTGTACAACACCAGGTACACAGCTTTTGCTATATAGATAAATAATAATAACTTATAATAAATGATAGACAGGTCCCTGCCCCACTGGGCGTACAGTCTAAGGGAGACAAAGGGATGGTTGGAACAGAGAGGGAGAGACAGAAATACATCTGGGAAGTTGCAAAACACTCCTTTTTCCAAAGCTGCTTTGCTACAAGTGTGTTGACAAGCTGCTAATAATAATAATAATTATAAACATTTGTATAGCACCAGCCGTGTACCTGGTGCTTTACAGAACAAAGATAAAGACGTGGTCCCAGCCTACGGCTTACCATCTAAAAGTGACTTTTCAATATTAGCATTTTAAAAGCCAAAAAAGGGGTGTAGTTAGGGGACATGTTGGAGAAGTGCTTTTAGAGAAGAAATACATGGAATATGTGCTTTTATTTATTTTCTGTAATAATGAATTAAGACTTTATGTTCTTTTCTGTCCCATGGACCATACACAACAGACTTGGTTTTGTGTGAATTAAAAAAAAAAAAAGGAAATACTTTAATTCAACGAACAAACTTTGGAACTCATTGCCAGGGGATGCTCCTGGTTCAAAAAAGTACTGGCTGAATTCTCAGAGGATGGGCCTATGAAAATCTACTAGTTAAGCTGATCAGGATATAGGGTAGCCAGATATGGAAATTTTAGAGAACACTTATGAGAAATACAGGCAGCAGGGCTGCATTGGAGCCAATGCAGCCCTGCAAGCTGTATTTTTCTTCTCATAAGTGTCTTCTAAAATGTGCATATCTGGCCACCCTATCAGGAGATGAGACCTCTGGTTGTTGGCAACTGGGAATGAGTAGCAGGAAATGGATCTCTCCATCATGACCTCCTGTTGCGTGCTTCTTTGACTCAACCAAGGCTGCTGCTGTGAGACAAAATGCTAGGCTTGATGAACCATTGGTCTAACTCAGCGTGGCAGCTCTTAGGTTCCTTATGAACTGTGCGGTGTTTGTTCTACGGAGCGCTATGAGGCTGTAGGGGTAAGGTGTCTTCTGTGGTGTGGTGGGGTATCCTTCTCTTCTATGGAGGGCTAGGGGGTGTCCTCTCCACAGTGTGCTGAGGGGTGTCTGTACTGGGGTGTGCTATGGAGTTGAGGGGCTCTCTGCTCTACAAAGTGTTATAAGGCCATGAGGTATCTTCTCTATGAGGCTGTGAGGTGTCTGTTTGATGGAGCTGTGGGATGTCTGCTCTAGAGAACGCTACGGGGCTGTGGGGTGTCCGATCTGTAGAGCCCGTGGGGGTATCTGCTATGGAATAGTGGTGCATGGCTTTGGTGTTAGGCCATGGGCTCTTTTGAATAGGTACGCACTTCCATAAACACACATGCAAACGTATGCAAACCAGCCCCTGGTTTTCTGCCCCAGGAATACGAATCTGGTTGGACCAGAGCCTTAGGTAAAAGAGAGCAACTGAACTAGGGTTGCCACCTATGCACGTTTTTAAGGAACACCTATGTGCCAAAGCAGGACCAGCAACATGTATTTTTCATCAATGTTCCTTAATGTGCCTAGGTGGCGACCCTACACTGAACACAGGGATGACTTTGGCAGAGCTCCCGCTTCCTGGCCAACTCCCAGGAGGCTCTCTTTCTGGGGGAGCTCGGGGGTGATTTATGAAGGGAAGGGGTCTCTGCCTCAAAGGAGGAGTCAGTGGTGGGTTGCTCAGCGTTCGAGAGCTTTCCTTCCTTCCTGCAGTTGTACTAATGGCTGTCTGCTTTTTATCCCCACAGGGGGCCAGTTCTAAGATGTCTCTGTGGAGCCTCGTCGATAGCTTACCTCCAGAGCAGCTTGGCCACCTCTACAGTGAGTTTCCCCGCAATCTACGTTGCCTCCTGGGGGAATGGCTGGAGAGTCAACCCTGGTGAGTCCATGGCCTTCAAGATGGTGGCTGTCCCAGCTCTGAGATGCAAGGTGGTGTGTGAGAGAGCGAGAGAGAGAGAGAGAGAGCACCCCCTCCTCATGTCCCACTACCCCCTTTCCCTACCAAGGCAGGAGACGTTCAGGTTGGAGGTTTTCTTTGCCTAGGTTCAGACCGGGCCCAGCTTTCAAGAGTCTGATTTTAATTCCTCCCAACATTTTGAGTGGCCAGAAAGGGGCAGTCCCACCCCTTTGGCTCATTTAGCTCCACCCATCGGTGTATTAAGCGCTGCCCCCTCTCACACTTGTACACACGTGCACACACCCCTCCCAGTATTCCAAGAGCATAAAGAGGGACAGAAATTCTCTTCTTCGTTCCACTTAGTTTTTTGTCATTCCATCACCTGTTGTCCTCTCAAGTGCTTTTCCTAGGAGGCAACCAAGAATGAAATGCCTGAGGTTCAAATATTTAATTAATTAATTAATTAATTAATAAATATAGTACCAGCAATGTACCTGGTGTTGTAGAATCAATAGTTTATAGACAGTTCCCTACCCCAAGGGGCTTACAATCTAAGAAAGACAAGGGAGGGGGAGACAAGGGAGAGGTGAACAATAACATAGGGGGAGACGGATACATTTATGAAGCTGAGAAGTTGCAGGTGGACGTGCTTAGCTTGGTTACAGGGAAGAGCAGGATTGGGAGGGAGGGAGGAAGGGAAGAGGAATCAATTTCTTCATCGTGAGGAGCTAGGGAAAGCCTGGTCGAAGAGGTAGGTTTTCAGGTGGGAGTTGAAGGTTGGGAGGGAGGGAGCAGAACAAATGTATCCAGGGGGAGGGAGTTCCAGGCATGGGGGGGGGGGGGGGGGGAAAAGAAAAAAGCGGGGGGGGGGGGGGGGGGGGGGGGGGGGGGGGGGGGGGGGGGGGCAGCAAGAGAGAAGGAGCATATACTGCGTTTTTAAACGAGACACGTCCATGCATGGCCCCCCACTGTCCATGCGTACAACTGCTCATTTGGACTTGGTGCCTGGGGTGGCATGCTCCCGTGACCCACGCACCGGCCACCCATAGCCATGCCCCCTGTGGGCCAGGGTAGCTGCCTCCGTGGATGGGGCAGCCATGCTGGGAGCCGCTTGTTTGAAGCCCTCCCCATGCATCTTGTGTGCGTGGGTACCTCGTTACCACCCCACACACCAACCCTGGATGGACCCCCCCTCAAGCCTTGCTCATTTGAAAACACCCTATGTTTTGAGCAGCAGTGGAGTCGCAAGCAGGTGAGGATGGTAGCAGAGGAGGAACAAAGCTCCCAGATGGGAAACAAGTGCAGAGAGATAGGGAGGAGCAAGGCTATGAAGAGCCTTGAAGGTAAAGACAAGGAGCTTGTGCTGAATGCGTTCAGGTAGAGGGAGTCAGTGTAGGGCAGAGAGGAGGGTCAAATTGACGAGCAAAGTGGAGGACTTGGCAGCAGAGCATTGAATGTAAATGAGAGGGGTGAGGTCAGAGCAGGGGAGACCAGTAAGGAGGAATTTTCAGTAGTCAAGGCGAGAGATGACTAGAGCATGGACTAGGGCTTTGGCAGTGGAAGCTGTAAGACAAGGCTGTTTTTTTATGATATTATGCAGAGTGAAGCAAGAGGACTTGGCAACAGTCTGGATACGAGGTGTAAAGGAGAGGGAGGAGTCGAAGGTGAATCCCAGGCTTTGCACCTGAGGGACCGGCTGGATGGTGACATCCTCAATGGAAATTAAGAGGGAAGGGAACGTTTTTGGGGAAAGATGAGGAGTTCAGTCTTGGACATATTAAGCTTGAGGTGGCGACGAGACATCCAGGCAGAGATGTCAGATAGACAGTCTGAGATAACAAGACTGGATGGAGGGGAGACTGCAGGGGTGGAGAGAGAGAGTTGAGTGTCATCAGCAGACAGGTGCTACTGGGAGCTGTGAAGCTCAGTGAGTTTGCCCAGAGAAAGAGTGTAAAGGGAGAAGAGAAGAGGGCCCAGGACTACGTTTTGGGGAACTCCCACAGAGGGGGAGAGCGATGTAGAGGATGTACCAGCAAGACAGATGTTGGAGTGGTTTGAGAGAGATGAAGAGAACCAGTCGAGAACCAAGTCCTAGAGTCCAAGGAAGCAAAGCAAATCTAGGAGAGGGCCATGGTTAACAGTGGGTGAAAACAAATGAGACTGGGGAGAGACTGATCCCTTGACCACCCTAGGAAGGGCCCCTGCAGCCGCACACTGTAGGCTGATAGGAAGGGCAGTTCAAATGAGCAGCCTCAACTCCCCGGGGAATCCAGGCAGGGTGGCTTCTGGTACAAGTTCCTAAAGGTGTGCACCAGGGACCCATGTTGTTTATCATTTTTGTTTTTATTTTTTTAATTTAAATATGTCATTTTCGGTTTCAAAAATATCAACATTTTGTTTTCATTTTTGCTTTCGTTTTTGATTGGTTTCAGCGTAAAACACATTTTTGGCTGTAATGCTTTTGTTTTTCGTTATATTTGGATGACACTTGGGGTAATTGTACCTAAAATTGAAGGCATTAAGTGTACCAAATTCCAGAAAGATTGGATAACGGAATCTGGCTTTATAAGCAGTTGACGTATGCTAATTTGCAAACATCTGCATCTACATTCCTGGCTCTACTTTGTCTCCCATCTAATGTGGATGAAACTTGGCAAGTGTATATCCCCCCCCTCCCCCTTATTTAATATCCCTGCCAACTTTCAGAAGGATTGGATAAAGGGTCCTGGTGGTATATGCAATTAACCTATAAATGTAAGTCTGACTGTAACAACTTTGTAGTCCAACCAGTGTAAATGAAATTTGGCAGGGCTGTATCTCATACTTTATGGATCATCTCTGCCAAAAATGAGAGAGATGTGATAAAGGGTTCCAATTTTATATGCCTGCACAGCATATGCAGAGAAGGAGCCTATGCCAGGGATTCTCTTACGTGTCACTGTGGTATAAGATCGGTTTGTGATGCCAGTTGACCAGCAGAAATATCAACCAAATATCCTTGTTCTATGCTGTGACCATCCTAACATCTCTACCCCACTGTTATTGGGAAGTCGGAAGCATGTGTTTAGGAACGAGCCAATAGACATTCTCTTATGTCCTCTGTCACAGTGCTGCAGAATGTGATTGTGATGATAATCGGGCAAGCTGGATGTGTAATGTCTCCCGATTGCTGGGATGCTATCCCCAAAGTCCCAGTTATGTGCCTTCTATGCCTGCCTCAGGGCCGCCCCCTATGCCCACCTTGAAGCCACCATCAATTGGTCTTGTAAAGCTGGAAGCATGCAGTAATTGGCCAGTGAAAGTGTCTGTCAGTCTGGGTTGCTCCCCATACTCCCTCCTACAGCCTCTCTCCCCCTGCCATGCCAGGTGCCTGCCTCTGACTGGCACTGCATGTGCTTCTATTTATCTGAATAATGGTCTTCAAGGGAACAACTTCAGTTGCTTATAAAATTGGGTCCCTTTATCAAATTGTCTTGTAATTTTGCAGAGATGACAGGGACGGTGTGTGATAAATGTTTGCCAAATTACTTGTAAACAGGATGGAATATAAAAATGTTACAGCCAGAAATGTATTTTCAAGTTAATAGCTTGTAACTTCCCGCCCCGCTACACAACATCCTGACCCCTAACCTAAGCTCCGCCCTCCCGCCCCTACACAACACCCCGACCCCTAACCTCAGCTCCACACCCCGACCCCCTTCCTGCCCCTGCTACACAACACACGACCCCATACCTAAGCCCTGCCCCCACACCCATCTTCCAGCCCCCCCACAATATCCTGACCCCTAACCTAAGCCACCTAACCCTAACTCCTTACTCCTCTTTCTGTCTTCTACACAAAACCCCAACTCCTAACCTCAGCCCTGCCACCCCACAACACCCCGCCCCTAACGTGAATGCCACACCCCTGCCACTCTACCTGCCCTCCCTACACAACATCCTGACCCCTAACCTGAACTCTGCATCCCCGCCCCTCTTTCCACCCCCCTACACAACATCTCGACCCCCTAGCCACCTGGCACCGGATGCTTCCCTCCATTGGAGCCGTGGGGATGTCCCTGCTCTGGCTGCTGGGTCAGGGAGGGGGTGGGGAGGAAATCCCCCCCACCTCGCTGCCCACCAGCGGCTGCTGCACGGGGAGTGGATGCTGTAGGAGGGGGCCCCGATCCCCACTAACCCCTCCCCATAGAAATAAATTTGCTGCCCCTGTGATCAGGAGTCACCCCACCCCACCATAAGAGCCCGGGAGGGACTACCCTTTCAGGCCCTCCCTGACTAGGACCAGCTTCTTCAGAGGAGCCTGGAAGGCTCTAGTAGCAGTAACAGCAGAAGCCATATGGTTCCCATTACCCAGAGCAAAGCAGCCTTTTCTCTTCTCTTCTCTCTGGTTTGGTCCAACTTCCTTTTCTGTATGGAGAGCCAGGCAATCTTCCCCTCCCTTCCGAGCCACAGCAAGACATGGTTAGTTCATTCATTGCCTGGATATGTGTGTGGTGCAGCAGGCCTCGCTGCCTCTCCTCACTGCTGAACTCAAGTTGCACAATGAGAGAAAGTTCCATCCCTTTGGTAAATAATTATCTGTTGCAGATTTATTGCAACTGGATCAACTTGAGGATGAAGCCACCTAGTCAAGCCTTCCCTGTGCAAGGGGGTGGGGGTGGAAAGAGCCTTCCAGACAGCTAGGAATAATAAAGCCTTCCACAGTTGTGGACCAAGCAAGGCTTTCTTATTTTTACATGCAGCAAGGTGAGGCCATCTGGAGACCATGCAAAGTAAGTGTGTTTTGAGAGGCTACCTTTAGCAGCTTGAACATCAGGGCATTAGCTGGAAGTGGGAATGAGTGTTGCTGGGATTTGGACATAACCGGTTTGTCAGAAAGTAAAGATATCTTGGTGTTCAGGTTTCTGTTTTTCTTCCACTTTGGTGCAAGGTGGGGAGAGGAATTCTGCAGAACAAATGTTCTGCTTGCTTGCTTGCTTCAGACACTCTGATTCCCTCCTTTGCTTGCCTCTAAAAGAGGTGCCATTTCACTTTCACATCATCCTGCACAAATTTGAATGAATGCAAGTGTGAATGCTTACTGTTTAAAGGGGGCGATTAGAACATCAAAGGTTTCTTAGCTCCAGTAAAATTAAGAAAATTTCAGCCTGTCTTCCATTTGCTTCCAAGCAGGGGCTCAAAGGGCAGTGGGAATTGTAAAGGGGTAAAATGGGGAGGTGTATTTATATTTAGGTTATGTATGTTTCTGAACTTTTGCTGTTTTAATTATGTGAGTGAAAAACATGGTCTGCTTGCTGCACAGGCCTTGCAAGTGGCCAAACCATTATTTTCTATTGATTAATGGTTTGTTCAAAGAAAACGTGTGACCTTTTATGACAGCTACTGTTGCACGGTTCCTGGTGTCTCCTGTCTATAAGTGGGATTTAGAATGTTTCCTTGCAAAGTAACCCAAATCCCAACTTTAGTAAATCAAGTGACGTGACTTTAAAAAGCAGCACCAATAAAATGATGTGACACTGCTTTTCAAAGGCATGTAACTTTTATCAGGGGTGGATGTGGGGGAAGGAGGCTCTCTGTGCTTTCAGCTCCCCCATTGGTCAGCATGAACACTGACATCCTGTTGGGGCTGTCTGGAGGTGTGTGTGCGCGTGCGCATGTGCGTGCGTGAGAGAGAGTGAAAGGAGTGGGGGTGGGGTGAATGTTTGTGGGTGGGGGGGAGGGGTGTGTGAGAGTGTCTGTGTGAGGGAGATGTGAATGCCTGTATGTGTGAGAGAGGAGTGTGTGTGTGTGTGTGTGTGTGTGTGTGTGTGTGTGTGTGTGGCCATGAT
>QEPC01004404.1:184732-199250 GCA_003113815.1 Sphenodon punctatus | reverse complement strand
GGGGTGTGTGAGAGTGTCTGTGTGAGGGAGATGTGAATGCCTGTATGTGTGAGAGAGGAGTGTGTGTGTGTGTGTGTGTGTGTGTGTGTGTGGCCATGATCTTGGGGGAGGGGAGGGGGTTGAAGGAAGGGGCTGGGGCATCTGGAAGCAGCTGAAGGGATTGGGGGCCCATGATCTTGGCGGGGGAGGGGGTTGAGGGAAGAATCTGGGGGCATGATCTTGGGAGAGAGGGGGTGGAAGGAAGGAACTGGGGGGGGTCATAAAATGTTGCAACCCCATAGAGCAAGGTAGCCTTTTATTGGACATATAATGTCTGTATTAACTGAGGCCGCTTTCAGACTTTCTCCCCCTTCCCCGGCGCATATTCTGACCACGGGAGGGAATGCGCAGCCGGGATATGCGCAGGTTGCTGCCATTCTGACAACCCACCCCCACCCCCGCGCGGCTTTGCCGGCAAACATCTGCAACGATACAGAGCAGGATTTCATTACTATATTAAGTACATTGTAAAAAACACGGAAATTTTCCAAAACAAAAAACTTTACAGTTTTCAAAAACGTTAAAGGCAGAACCATTTCAAAAAAAAAAAGTTTTCCTCTTCAAAAACATTTCACAAAATAAATTTTACCGTAACTTAAACTCCAAAAAATATGGTCACCTACGAACATTTTTTCAAACTGCCTTAGCTCTGTCATTTACATCTATAAAAATTGTATACACTTTATACAATAAAATGTTGCCAGTGTCCGTGTAGACAACTTGATACAATGGGTTGTATACAGTGCAATTGTGTGCAAAAGTACAGAGTTAAGGCAGTTTCAAAAAAGTACGTAGGCAACTTATGATAATAAATAAATGACCTGTAATGAAATAATGTGGTAGTTTAGTTAGTGCTAAATAATACTAAGGCGGCATTCAGACATGCGTTTAAATCGCACAGCCACCGTGGCGGCATCGTGCGATTTAAACGCAAGTCTGAATGCGCCCTAAGAGTAAGTATGTATGGTAATAAAGTAAGTACATATCTTCCCTTAATGTTGATGGTAAATTATGGAATATAGATAGAAAATCTGGAAATAATTTCCATGCTTTCTGACATTTAATTTTTGTTGTAATGTATGTTGTTAAATGTTTTTTGAATTGCAATTGTAATTAATTTTCATGTTTTGGGGAGTTTAAGTTAGGGTAAAATTTATTTTGTGAAATGTTTTTGAAGAGGAAAGCATTTTGTTTTGGAAATAGTTCTGCCTTTTAACTTTTTTTAAACTGTAAAATGTAATGAAAAAATGTAATTAAATAAAATGTTTTTGTATTGGGAAATTATTATTAGTAGTAGTACCTCAGAAGGTAAGTCCTCCATTCTTCTGGTCATCCTAGTAGCTCTTTGTTGCACTTGTTTGTCCTTCTTGAGCATGGGTGATCAGAACTGAACACTATTCCAGATGTGGTCTTACCAGTACCTTATACGGAGGCAACAATACCTCTCTATCCCTGCTGGCAATACCATATTTATATTAAATAAGACGGGTCCTAAGACCGATCCTTGAGGAACTGTATTAACAACCTCTCTCCAGCTTGAAAGTTCACCTATGACTGATCTCCACATCTTTCCCCCTTAAGCTGTCCTCTTCATTTTCTATCTCCATTGAAAGTAACCCAGAGAAATTGAGGCTTCCAGGACAGTAGGGAATTCCCTGTCAGAATGAGGGCAAGTCATAAGGACTTTCCTACACCTTTCTGACATGGCCCCAGCCCTATGGAGCATCACGAAGTCTTGATGCCTTGCAAGGGGTTTGGTTAGGTCAGAAAAGGATGTGACATGACCCTCCCCCCATGGAGCAGTGTGACAACACTGTTAAAATCACAAACATTCTAATTGTTATAAAATTGGAAGGCTATGTCCTAATGGTGTGACGTTTGGCAGGAGGGGTTGCTTGGGTGACATGTAGAATGTGTGCAAATTTGGAGAAAAGATGTTAGAAAATGGCTGAGTTATGGCCGGTTTACATTTTGAGACAGAAAATCACCTGTTTTGCGACTTTTTTGCCAGTTCATATCTAGTACACTGAGCAGTAGTAAGTAAGTGATAGGTGTTCTAGACCTTAGAGTAGGTCTTTTCTGATTGCCTGTGTTTAGTTGGTTTTTAAAAAAAAAATCAGAGTTGTAATCTTGAGGTTTGGATGTGGGAAAGCACCCAGTCGCAAAATGAGAGAAATTGAGAAAAGCGGCTTCCCCACCGTCAGTTTTGCTATCACTGAATGTTCTGTTACATGAGAAGGTCAAATTGGTGTCATCTTGTGTACAGCTGGATAAAAATGTGCAAGAATTGGGAAGAATTTGGGAGCTGCTGCTCCTATATGGTTAGGTGTGGACAGTAATTGAGGAGCATAGCACAATTGGGGACAGCAAAGGTACCCCCTTCCCCTGTGCTGTTCCCATATTACCTTTTTACACAAGATGGACCCAAGCATGCACATGCAGATCTACTGTGTGTGCATGTGTGGGTGCCGCCGGTGTGACCACTGTAGTGGGTTTGCATCTGCAACTCACCCATCACCCGCGCATGGAGCAACCGGCGAGAAGGCTGGTTGTTCCATGCATATAGATGGGTGGAGTTGGGTGTGTGCCTGTCTGCACCCTCTCCACATCCATTGCCCCTGCAGTGGCGCTTCACCTGCCACACACCGATCCCCCCTCCTGCCCATTGCTTGCAATAATTGTGCACATCTGGATAGGAGGGTATGACTAGAGTTGGGACATGAGGGGAAAAACCTCAAGGACTTGTTTCAGATGGGGTGGTGTAGTGGAAGAGAGGAGTCCAAGGAGGGGTGGGCTCAGGTTGGCACTGCAGCAACAGGGGGAATTTAGTGCATTCCCATTTCAAAAAGCAGGAAAATGCTTAGATCAAAAAACCTTTGGTTCTAGAGGGAGGCGGGGGGAGTTTAGACAAAACATGGAAATGGCAAGTTAAGGCTTTTGCCTTAATTCGCATGCTATGTAAACAGTAAAGACATTGTAGTCTCACATATTGTGCTAACTTATAATTTAGGTTCCATGCACTCACACTTTGCCTTGATCTTTCAACCCCAATCTTCTTCCTCGGCAGGTTGGGAGCAACACTGGGGCTGGGATTACTAAGATGCCCTTTGTCCACCTGCGGTCCCATGTGGCATCATTGGGGCTGGGGAGAACAGGGAGGTGTCAAAACCATTATGTCTCCTGTTGTTACACATGAATATTGGGATTAGGGCTATGGGTGCAGGAGAGTGGGTTGGTCGGGGTTGGTAATGCTGCTAGATGGCGTCATTTCCCCCTGATCCAGGGCACCCTCTCCTTGCTGCCCATAGTCCCTGTTGCTCATTGATCAGAAGAAGCTGCCTTTTGGAGTGGGTGCAGCTGTTTATATAGGAATGCCCTTTCCTGCCACACCTTTGTAGTGGAGCAGTGCTACAATGCCGCTTACTCTGGAATCAGAGTAACGGCTTTTTCACTAACCCTTTTGCCAGCAAAGGGATAGAGGGAACTGAGTGCCCAGCCAGCCTCCCTGCCCCCAAGCTGACTGCCTGCCCCGCACAGACCCCCCCCACAAACCGCCTACCCACAGATCCTCCCTGCTCCCACCCAGCCCCCACCCAGCCCTGCCTTGTGCTGCCCCTTGCTCCATCCCACGCACTGCAGGGCCTGCAGCACATGACACACTAGCGCTTCCGTTTCCGGCGCTCCTTCGCCATGTGAAGTATTGCCTCCCCTTTGAATCAGGAGGCTTATGAAAAATACATGTTGCAGGGCTACCGTGGAACTAATGCAGCCTTGCAACATGTATTGTGTGTGCCCTGAGTGGGGGACAAGGCACACTGGGATATAAAAGGGTGGTGCCCGGTGGTAGCTTCCTGTCCCTATGTAGCTACACCAGTGTGCGAGTTAAGGCGAAAGCCTTAATGTGCAATTTCCATCCTTTTGGTGCTTACGTTTGTTAATGTCTGTGTTCACTTCCCCTTAAACTGCAGGTTTTTTGATCTAAGAATTAACAATTAATTGCGGTAATTTTCCCTTTTCTCGTGAATGAGTTGGTGTCTGGGAGGCTGTGAGTGGGACCATGTAACTGACCATGGTGGGCTGAGTGGGTCTTAGGAGGGGCAGGTGTAGGGGGGATAAACAGCTGGGCAAGAGTCTCTCACAAATCAAGGCAGTCACAGCCCTGACTCTAGGGCCCCTCCCTACACCTGGGTGCAGAATAGCCACCCTGCCACATGGGGGCATAGCTATAATAGGGGCATAGCTGGGGAGGGGGGCCATGCACACGTGGAACGCATGTCGCACACACGGGAAGAGTCCCCGCCGCTGTCCCTGCACAAGTGCTCCACGTTGGCAGGAGACAGGGCTTACCTGAGTGTGGGGCAGGGCACACTAGGTTATAAAGGGTTGGGGCCTGGTGCTAGCTTGACGGAGCACTGAGGGGTGGGTGGGCGGGCAGCTGTCTCGTCCATGCACCCCTCAGAGCTCTCGGACGAATTCGTTGGGTTTCCCCTCCTGTGCCACCCCCGTGTGCCTCGCTGCTTGGTTTAAGTGTGCCTTGCCCCTCCAACCCCAGCCTTTGGTGACTCCCACCTCCCTACTCCCCTTTGTTCCTGCAAACCCCTTCTGCTCCCATGGCCTGCCACCCCATCCCACCTGCCCTAATCTCCCCACTCACTACTGCCCCAGCAACCCTGGACTCCACCCCCTTTACCCCAGTGACCCTGATCTCCTTGCCCCGTTGTCACCTCACCTCCCTCTCCCAGTAACCCACTGCCGCCTCTCCTACCTCCAGTCACTTCAGTGACCACCTGTCCCCAGTGACCCTGGCCTTCCCTAAATAAAGCAAGATGCAGCAGCTCCTTGCTGCACTGGCAGAGCTGGGAGTGGTCTGGCATTGTTCAGGGGGAGCGGCGCTGAAGCAGCTGCCTGAATGGAGAGTTTCTCCTCTCGCTGGAGCAGGCAGCTCCTTAGCAGGCAGCATGAACTTACTTCAGGGCTGGATGGAGGGTGGCCCCAACCGTCGGGGTCTGAGACAGTGAGTCAGACCCAGTTAGGTTGGGAATGCTCGGCTTACGCAATACCAGGGCTTCGTCACAGCTTGGCAGAGAGAGCGTGGCCAGTGTCTCCACAAAAGGAGAGCAGATTGTATCAGGGGCGTAGCTACCATTGGACAAACAGTGACATTTGTCTCAGGGCCTGTACTGGCTGGGGCCCCGATATCCAAGGTAGCTAAGCCACCCTCCCCCTCCCTTTCCTCCTCTCTTTTTTTAAGTTGCTGCCTGAGCTGGCTGGGGGCCCTTCTGACTGCTGCGTGGGCCCCCTCCCTGCCCATGGTTGCAACATTGTGCCTGACGCAATGTTGCAACCATGGGCAGGGAAGGGGAGGGAGCATCAGGTCTCACAAGTCTCGTGGTTTGGCTCAACCCCCTGGTGCCACGTCGTGGAGGAGGATTCCTTCCCGCCAGTCCGGACCCGGTCTGGACTGAGGCCCAGCCCAAGCGGGAAGGTGCCTGGTGGCTGCTGGGGATTGTCAGGCTTCCTGGGGATTGTCAGGCTTCCCTGGGTTAGGAGAGACTCTTGCCCTCATTTTACATGGAGCCCCAGCTTCCCTAGATGTGGCTCCTCCCCCCCCCAAGCTAAATGGCCCAGCCCTGCCTTTAGGGTTGGCTGGCGGGGGGGCAGGGGGGAGGGCTGTCTAGGGGTCGCAAAACTAGGAGGGGAGGCTGGCCTGGAAGGAGGGAGGGTTCACATGCTGTGTTTGAGAACTCCCCCTTGGATTGAGGACTGACTCATTATTATTATTATTATTATTATTTATTACTGAATTATATCTCGCCCTGTCCCCAAAATAGCTCAGGGCAGCTTAATTTAAAAAATAAAATTAAAAAATATTCTAAAATAAATGTTGATAGCCAGCCCTAATCCCGTAACTCACCCCTGAGCACCAAACACCCACACCTCTTCTCATCCTCCCCACTCCCCCTTGCCTTTCTGCAAGCATTCCCCGGTCTCTCACCCAGGAGAGCACCTCCTCCACAAGTCAATATCCTGGTGTTCTCCCGGAGGTCGTGTCTGTATCCCAAACCTGCCCTAGTCTATTAAAAACAACATTTAACAGCAGAGTTTAATCCAACCTGCCCATTGAATCCCGCCTCTATGACTGCCAAAGGATTCTCTTTGGCATTGCCCTTTGGTGGTGCCTTATCGTGGATGCCGCCCCCCAGGCAAGCATACCCCTTCGTTAGAGGAGGCTCTTTGGGCTGGCAGGGTCCTTTCTTCCTCAGGGTAGGAGGACGTCCAGCATGATGCCTACATAGAGCGCCGTCTCCCCTGACCGAACACCCAGAGACAGCTTGATGTTGCTCACAGTCAGGGAGGGGTGGGGGGGGGGGGGTCGGCTCCAAGGTCCAGCAGCAGCAACACCAACAACAGCTGATGGAGATATGGGGGAAGGCATGCTTTGAATTTGGGACTTTGTGTCTGAACGTGACTTTGCCCCGCTATTCTCCAAACTGCACTTCCATCGCTCACCACACAGCTGCTCTAGATTTCCCAGTACAACTCCCAGCGCAGCCTCCCCATCCCGACAAGAAGCACCCAGGTGCCGCCCACCCCCCTCCCTCCCTCCCCAGCACAACCACTCTGTCACCAGAAATCAACTCCCAGTGCCACCACTCCCTTCACTCAAACCCCCTACGCACTGTCCCCTCCCGATATGAGCGCTCCACCCCCCTCAATGCACTCAGCGATTAATTTGTAAAACCTGCCCCAGAAGACCAGCCATTTCTCTGCCTGTCAGAGCAGAGAAATTAACCCTCTTCTCCTGCTAGCCACCCAACCACTAGGCTAACCTGCCTCTCGACAACAGAATACGAAATAGGAGGAGATGTAATTTAATGTATACAATGGCCAGGAAAGTCATGAATGAAAACCAAATAAAGCAGGTTTTATCTGGCTTTTGTTTTTAACCTGAAATGCCCAATATTGGCCTTTTCCTGGTCTTTCACATTTCTGGGTGCACATTTCTACTGGGGCATAATTCCCGGGGTTCCGCCTCCTTTGAATTTAATTGCCAGGGCTAAGCCCTAAGCAAGCCCCTCCACACAAATTAAGTCCTGAACCTGCCCCCCAGCACACCCATCCCACCCCCCAATCACACCCAGCACAGCCACGCCATCCCCCACAGAACAGCCACTCCATCCTTCCCTCCCCACACAATCACGCCGTGTCCCCATCTAGCGTTGCCACCTAGGCACATTTTTAAGGAACACTTATGGAAAAATACATGTTGCAGGCCCTGCACCGTGTATTTTTCATAAGTCTTCCTTAACCCTATCCACTCCTAGTAGCCCCCTCCACAGCTATTTTGTTCCTCCTACGGCAAAGGTAGGAGGGAGTGAATTCTAGACAGGGGTACCTCTTGCAGTTTCACCCTGAGGGGAAGTCTTGGGGTCAAGCCGCCACAAGAGGTAGTAACCCTAGACACGGGGTGCGTGGATGTATTGCACCACCTCTCTTTTGGCCAGTAGTTCTGACGCACGTTGTGCTCCCTGTGTTTTAGCCTCGGGCATGGGAGGCCACTGGGTGTCTATTGACTCTGGTCTCTGGTGCACCACATGGGTGTGTGCAGGGTTGCGACAGGCACATGCACCACTTCACCTCTCCCCCCTACCCCCCCCGACAGGGAGTTCATCACCGCCTCCGATGCCTTCTGTGCCCATGTGGCCACCACCCTCTTCTCCACCATGATGGACAAGCTGCGCGATGCGGTCAATGGCAGAAACCAGCCTGGCGAGATCCTTCAGCACCTTTGCTACCTTGAGGTATGCTGGGGTGCGGGAGGCCAGGCAGCAATCCAGGAGTGGGGTTGTGACTATACCCACCCACTCCCTACCCACAAGGCGGAGCATGAGACTGGCAATTCTCTGGATCAGCATGGTCCATGTGTCCTTGAACCTTTCCCCACTTCTTCCTCCAGCCGACTGTTGTGGGGGGCATGGGGGTGCTAACATGGTGCTGTTAGTAACGTCTGTTCCTCTCTCCCATCCGTCTCAGAACACGTATCAGCAGGACCCCCTGCGGCTGGTGCGCATCATGAAAGGGGTCCTGGAGGCGGAGAAGGCAGCTGTCCTCAAGAAGGTAACAGACTCCCTGTGGCTGCCTTGCTGCCCAGGACAGTGAATCTGGTGCCAGAGCTGGGGAGGATGCCTTGCCAGCCTCACCGTCCCTGCAGGCCCCAGTGCAATCGCGCAGACACACGCACGCCAACCTCCCTGGCCCCTCCCAGAACAGCCACTGCATTTTCCTGACCCCCTAGTGCCCCCTTTGCTGATCTTCCATAAGCTGCACCAGTTTCCCCTGTAGCCTCGTCTTTCATAGTGTCTCTCCATTTCCCTTGTGGTTCAACTTCTCCTTCTGCATGGCTGTGGCCCTTCCTGCAGTTATAGTCCAGAGAAACCCGCCTGGCTTTCCTGTGGTGGCCATTTTGGATGGCACAGAACCATTGGAAAAGGCTTGTGCGGGGGGGCATAGGAGTCTGCAGAGAGCCCCAATTCCCTGCAGGCCTGTGGGGGATGAGGGAACATCTAATCTCGCCTCCCCACGCTTTGCTCCTGCAGTTTCATCGCCTGCCACTCAGCTTCCACCGCCGGCAGGAGGAACTGAAGTTCGAGCTAGAACTGCAGAGGCTGCAGTCCCGGGTGCAGGTGATCCAGGCCCTCCGGGAGGGCAGAACACAGGTCCAAGGTGAGGGGCGCTAGAGGGGACTGTGGGGAAGTGTCCAGATGTGTGAAGGGGGTGGGGATAGGGGGAGCCGTGGAAGCAATGACAGGGTGGGAATGGGCCAGAGTTAAGAAGAAAAGTGGCTACAGAGGGATGTTTGGTCAGAGTGGGATGGACCAAAGGTGAGGAGGGGGCAATGAGGTGGGGCTAAAATAGGTCTGTGAGGGGACAGGGACAGAGTGGCTGGGGCTGGAAGTGAGGCGGGATGAAGGGGCGGGGCCAGAGAGGTCTCAGTAGGCAGGACTAGAGATGAGGAGGGGGCAGGCTATGTTGCGGAGTTGGGGCGGCAGACCTTGTGACAGACTGGTCAGAAAGCCCCTGCTGCTGAATGTCACCAACTCTCTGCCATTCCCAGGCTGCCTGCCGGTGAGCATGCTGGACCCACAGCTCAGCACAGATGGGATCCTGCAGGGCAACGTGAGTAGTAATTTAGGAGGAGGGGAAAGGTGGTGGTCCTGGGACTGCGTCCTTCCGCCACCTCCTTCACAGCTGGAAGTATCCCCATCTTCCCCAACTATGGGCAATGGGCATAGTTAGGTGGGAATGGTCCCCCTGCTGGGGCATTTGACTCCACTCCAGTGTGCAGAAGCATTCTACGTGCATGTGGGACCCCCAGGCATGTGGGCCCAGGTGCGACTGTACCTATCATGGCTACCCCGTCCCCAACTCTCAGGAGCCTTTTTTGCGGTGGTTGCTGCAGCAAGACTTGAACCCAGGACCATGGAATCTCAATGCAGGCGTTTTAACTGATTCATGAGTCAGGCACAGACACCCACTCCCCCAGCTCATGCTAGGCCCTGCTCCCCTTGCTTGCAGCTGCTGATTGGAGGAGTCTGGTGGAGCTTTGCACATCTCACTGTGACAAGGTAGATGTAACCCCATCTCTCTCCTCAGAACCTCCCTGCTCTGTTCTTGGAGACAGCCAGTCAACTGGAAGGGGCCAAGACTCTAGTGTTGAAGAGGCTGCACATCTGGAAAAGACAGCAACAGCTGGCAGGGAATGGAACCCCCTTTGAGGAGAACCTGGCTCCGCTACAGAAAAGGTGAGAGGGGTCAAGTGGGAAGTCTCCCTATTCAGACACCAGGGGAAAAGGGGCCAACGCTCCATAGACGTGTATTTCCAATACAGTCTGCCTGTCTGGGGCTGGAGGGGGATTTGAGCCTGCCCAGTTCCCTGCCACTAGTGGGCAGTTGTGGATTTGGTAAGAACCTGGTGCTGTTTTGCACATCTCACTGCAATGAGCTATCTATTGGTGCCCTTGTTCTAAGCCAGGTTCTGGCTGGGTGTGCTGCTGCACAGCTCCCCCTGGTGGGTGGTTGTGGTTAGTCACTGGAAGGGCTCATGCAAGACTTACAAGGGGCACTGCCTGGGGAATTGTGGCTGAGCTGATGCCTTGTCAGGGGTGCTTCTTGACAGATGTGAGAGTCTGGTGAATGTGTACACTCAGCTCTGCCAGGAAGTGGCAGCTTCTAGTGAGGAACTCGGCCCTGACCTGCAGTCCCAGCTCCTGGAACATCTGAATGAGATTCTCGGCTCCCTCGTTAAAAGGTAACTGGGGTTGGGATCACAGTGTGGGGAAGCGACTGGTGAGGAGCAACAGGGCCCCAGAGGGGTGGGTCTGGTTCACTGCACCCATTTTTACAGCGACTCAGTAACAGGGCCCCAGGAGTCCTGGTTCCCAGCCCTCTGCACCAACCTGCTAGCCCCCAGAGCTGAGACAGAATCTTTACTATTCCAAGTAGATAAATCCCAGATCCCTATTGCCTTGCTCTGCACCACCCATGAATTTTACACGTCCCTCTCCTATCCCTCTCAATGGCCTCTTCTCCAAGCTGAAGAACCTTCATCTTTTGAGCCCTTCCTCACCAGAGGCCGTTCCCGCTTCCTGATCATCTTTTGTTGCCCTTCTCTGTTTCTTCTCCAGTTCTACTCTCTCCTCTTTGAGGTGGGGCAGCTAGCACTTCACCCCCATATTGGGGCCCCTGTGGATTTTCCTAACTTTGTTCATTTCCACGCCTTTCCCCGTCACACCAGCTCAGTCTTTGCCTTTCTGCACATCCAGCTGATGTTCAGGAAGACTCTCCCTACAGGCTCATAAAACAGGGCCAAGCAGGTTCCAGGTTCCAAACTGGATTTGGGACAGAGAAGGGAGCTGCTGTGACCTGCCTTGGAGCCAAGTTCTAATCCTGCCTCCCCTCCCTTTTCAATTCGATTCTTCTTTCCCTTCAGCTCCTTCCTGGTGGAAAAGCAGCCCCCACAGGTGTTGAAAACCAAAACTAAATTCCAGGCCACCGTGCGCTTCCTTCTGGGGCAGCGGCTGCTCAAGATGCTCTCCAAGGACTACACAGTGAAGGCCGACATGGTAACAGAGAAACAGGCCCGGGAGCTGAATGATGGCAGCTCTGGTGGCAATGCCCTCAGGTGAGCTTGGTGGTGGAGCAAGGAGGTTTAAAGGCAGGTGAGGCTGGCTGGCAAGGGGAGTGGGAGGAATACTTGAGTAGCAGTTAGGTTAGGAAACCCATAGTCATGGGCCAGAAGTGAGGAGTGGGTAAAGTGAGGCAGGACAGTTGCTCCCTGGACCATACATGGCAGATTGAGGGTGGGGATGAGGGTTGGCTGGATTATTAGGGAGGGAGGGTTGTGGGAAGGGTGGGAATTTTGAGGGGAGGGAATGTATTACTCCATGAATTTTTATTGTTGTTTGCATTATTGTAAGTTGCCCTGAACCCTTGTGGGAAGGGTGGTGTATAAATTTGAATGAATAAATAAATGCTCAGCAGGGGGATGGGCCAGTTCCTCCCCCCTCCCCTTTTCTCCATTTCTTAGCTGCCCAGGTACACAACTAATGCTGCCACAGCATCCTAGCTACCTGGTCAAGTGGCTAATGCTGCTGCAGAAGCTGAACCAACAGCTGATTAACTACTGGGCACTATGCAAAATTCTGCTCTAGTGACTGAATTGGACAGAGCTGGCAGCTGCAGCCCATGATAGGGGTAGAGCTTGGAATAGAAAGCCTAGAAGAAGGGCAGTGAAATGAAAATCAGTGGAGGGATTTGGAGGTGGGACTGTGAGGAAATAAGCGTGTAGAGCATTTGGAATTTCACTGCTGATGGCCCTCACCAACAGCAAAAGCTCTTAACCCTTTGTTGCTCCCCATTCTTCCACCCCCAGAGAAAGCACAGGGGAGATTGTACATAACATTGTGCCCCTGGAGATCAATCCCGCCAGTGGAATTTGCTCTGCTGTCTTCAAGAACACGGTGAGGACAACTAAACACACACCTCTCCTGCGAGTTACTGATGGCAATCGGATAGTACAGGCCAGAGATAGAGCTCCAGGAGCCAGCGGAAAGGAGATTAACTACCCTAAAGAGAAGCAAGGAGCAGCATGTTGGGACTGAGGGGCAGCAGCAGAGTTGGGGGGATCCCAGGACTGGGAGAGCAGAGGTTGTGGGTGGGGACTGAGGGACAGCGGCAGAGCTGGGGGGAGCTCAGGGCTGGGAGAGCAGAGGCTGTGGGTGGGGACTGAGGGGCAGTGGCAGAGTTGCGGGGAGCCCAGGACTGGGGGAGAAGAGGTTGTGGGTGGGGACTGAGGGACAGCGGCAGAGCTGGGGGGAGCTCAGGGCTGGGAGAGCAGAGGCTGTGGGTGGGGACTGAGGGGCAGTGGCAGAGTTGCGGGGAGCCCAGGACTGGGGGAGAAGAGGTTGTGGGTGGGGACTGAGGGACAGCGGCAGAGCTGGGGGGAGCTCAGGGCTGGGAGAGCAGGGGCTGTGGATGGGGACTGAGGGGCAGCGGCAGAGTTGGGGGGAACCCAGGACTGGGGGAGAAGAGGTTGTGGGTGGGGACTGAGGGGCAGCGGCAGAGTTGGGGGGAGTCAGGGCTGGGAGAGCAGAGGTTGTGGGTGGGGACTGCGGGGCAGCGGCAGAGCTGGGGGGAGCCCAGGGCTGGGAGAGCAGAGGTTGTGGGTGGGGACTGAGGGGCAGTGGAAGAGCTGAGGGGAGCCTAGGGCTGGGAGAGCAGAGGTTGTGAGTAGGGACTGAGGGGCAGCGGCAGAGCTGGGGGGAGCTGCTCTTTGATGTGGGCTGACCCCGCTCTCTCTCCCGTTAGCTCTTGAAGAAGATCAAGCGCTGTGAACGCAAGGGCTCCGAGTCAGTGACAGAGGAGAAATGCGCTGTGCTCTTCAGCACTGAGGTTGCCGTCGCCCCCAGCAACACCTCCTTCCGACTTCAGGTAACTCTGCCTCATCTTTGGCTCCACAGTGGCCTGGCTCTCCTTGCTCTGATGTAGTAGCAGGGCAGGCCTCTTGAGGAGGGATGGGGGTGAGCTGAAGGAGCCGTGTGGGGTGGCCTGGAGGCATGGGCTGGGCCTGGGATATGTTGGGGTGCTTGTGTGCTTTGGATTGTGCTCAGGAGGGTGCAGGCTGGCCCTGGAAGGCCCTCTTGGGGGTGGGGAGAGCCAGTGTGGGGTGTAGTGGATAAGGTGCTGCACTTCAGTCTGGGAGACTAGGGTTCAAATATCACCGTAACCAATGAACTCACTGGGTGGCCTTGGGCAAGTCACAACCCCTCTGCCTCAGTTCCCCATCTGTAAAATGGGAATGTGCGTGTGTCTTTCCCTTCATCCTTGTCCATCTTAGATTGTAAGCCCACTGGGCAGGGACCTGTCACAGAAAATCTTTGACTGTAAAGCGCTGCATCTGCCTAGGAGCGCTATACAATACGGATTAGTAATATTAGGAGGGTGGGGTGACTTAGGGGGATGTGGGGTGGTTCCCTTAGGCTCTGTCTGGGGTCAAGTGGGGTGGTCCCATGGGCCTTGTCAGGTGGAGTAGGCCAGGCCCTGCATGCTCTGTTGAGGGTGTGGGGTGATGGGGGCTCTGTTGTGGGTAGCAAGGTGGTCCCATGGGCTGTGTCAGGGGAAAGGGTGGGGGTAGACATGGGGTATGTATTGTGGTTGCAGGGCCAGCTACGGGTGTAAGATCTTATACAGCCGCTGGAAGGTGAGCCGTTCTGAGCAGAGGTGGGTGTCCTCTGGGAGGGAGTTCCACGGTAGCAGCGCGGCCACCAAGAACACCCGCCTCATAGTGGGCATCTGCCGACAATGCAGGACCTCAAGGAGAGCGTTCCCGGCAGACCACAGAGGCCAGCTTAGGGCCCGGGGAATGAGGCAGTCAGTCTTTCAGATAAGTAACCGCACACAGGAGGCCCAGAGTGGGCCTAATGCACAGGGCAGGTAGAGTAAGTTACTTGCTCAGTGCTCTGCTGTCTGGCTTTCTTGCACAAGACATTAGAGACACATGTCCACAGTTGCAAAGACTTCCAGCTCAGTTCCTGGGGGTGCCAGGTAAGATTGCGGCCTTCTCACATATTGGGGCTATGGGGCCTTTGCTGACCCCTGAGGGGATAAGAAGGCACCCAGTAAAGAAAAGACAAGCCCTTCCCCCAGTACCATAGTAACACCCTTGTGTTTCCCACCTCATGCCAGACCTTAACGCTGCCCATCGTGGTCATTGTTCATGGTAACCAGGACAACAATGCCAAGGCCACCATCTTGTGGGACAACGCCTTCTCTGAGACTGTGAGTGACGTGCCACAGGGAAGTGCTTTCCAAGGGACTCCTGGGGCAGAGAGGGGGTGCTAATGGTTACAGAAGAGGGAAGTGTGGGTTAGAGCAGGGGGGGCTGGGAGGCAGGACTCCTGGGTTCTCTGGGAGGGGAGTG
>QEPC01004404.1:98302-167928 GCA_003113815.1 Sphenodon punctatus | reverse complement strand
TTGTATTTTAACTGTTTTTAATGGATTGCTTTAAAATCTGTTTTTCTATACGTTGTAAGACACCCTGTGCCGCCTTTAGGAAAGGGCAGGATAAACATTTCAATCAATCAATCATTAAATAGCTGCCTGAGAATGAGTCAAAGCAAGCGGCAGTGATGACGGACACTCCCCAGGGGTCCTATATGTCTCTGCCCGGCCAGCAGCCTATGGACCCGGAGGGAGCTTTGCTCCACCCCAGGGGCTCTCACACACTCACCCTGTGGGTGCCCATCCAAGCTCTCCCCAGACAGACTGCCTGCATCTTCATCGAGGCTGGGCCGGAACTGGGGCGCAAAGGGATCGCAGAGAGAAGGGAGGTCTGGGCGACTCGGCTCCCCCACCTGCAGGGAGGGAGATGGGATCAGAGTTGGGACAGAGCCCAGAGCCAGGCTCTCATTCCCCCTTCTCTAACCCACTAGCCCCCCACCCAAAAACTCAGGAGTCCTGGCTCTGCGGCCCCTTGCTCTAACTCACTAGCCCCACCTTCCTTCTCAGAGAACCCAGGAGTCCTGACTCCGAGCCCCTCACCAGCCCCCACTCTCCCCACAGAGAACCCAGGGGTCCTGGTTCCCAGTCCCCGTGCTCTAACCCACACTAGCCCTCACTCCCCTCTCAGAGAACCCAGGAGTCCTGACCCACAGAGAGAGACGCGCACACAGGTGTACATGCCACACACAGCTAAACATGCATGCAGTGTGCTCATCACAGGGCCGTGTATACAGACATGCACACACACATGTGCAAGTGGGCACATGCCTAACTTCAGACACACCTTGTCCACACACACAGAGACACACATCTGCACCTACAGACCCAGCAGACATGGACACCCCACCCCCACAACTCTGTATGATTCCACAGCCTCCCTACGCAGCTTGTGCCACTGCTGAACTGCTCTAACACCTAGGACGTTTACTCCATATTTAACCTAATGCTACCTTCCTGCAGTATAAAGCAGTTGCTTCTTGTCCTGTCCTCAGAGGCAACAGAACAAATGTCCTCCATGTTGTTTATGTTCATTATAGCATCCTTTTGGATCTCTGAAAACTGTCAACATGTCTCTCCTTAATCTTCTCTAGGCTAAACATGCCCAGTGCCATTAGCCTTTCCTCATAGAATTTGTAGTCCATATCCTTGACCAACTTCATTGCCCTCCTCAGAATCCTTTCCAGTTTATCTAAGTCGTTCTTGAAACACGAAGCCCCAAAGGGAACCTAGGCCCCCAAGAGTGGTCTGACCAGTGCCAGGTCTAGGGACGCTATCACTCCCTGAGTCTTGGAGACAATGCTTCTGTTAATCCGACCCAAAATGGCACTGGCCTTTTTTGCAGCAGTGTCACACTCTTGATTTGCGTTGAGCTTCAAATCCACAACCCCGAATCCTTCGCAGCAGTGCCATTGCCAAGCCAGTTCTCTCTCATTTTGTACTTCTGCATTTGTTTTTTCTTTCCTGCCTTTTACATTTGTTTTCTTTCCTATGTACAGTACTTTTGTCTTAGTTGAACTTCACCTTATTGTTTTCAGCCTAGATCTCCAATTTATCGAGGTTCAATCCTATCCTCTACAGCGTTTGCGATTCCTACATGTTTTGTATCCGCAAATTTGATACATGTACACTCCAGTCCTTTCCAGAACCCAGTACACAAGCGTATTCCAACACCCATCCTCCTACATTCTATTCACACACAGCCTCCACTCCCCCCTCACCTCCTGCTTGAGTCGCTTTGCTTGCCCCGCTCCACCCTCATCTGGAAGCAGCCTGTTGGAGGTGGTGAGAGAACATGACAGTCAGTTCCCTTGTGCTCCCCCACTGGGGGCCGCAATCCCTCCTTGCACTCCCAGGAACTGGGCCTCCTGCAAACATCAGGAAGCCCAGGAACCCAGGCACAGGGGAGTGGGGATCCTGGGGGCTCTAGGGTCCAGGAAGCAGTTAATGTTAAATTGGGGGGGGGGGAGGACTGTACTGGGTGGGGGGCAGTTCTCAGGGCAAGACCCAGCTGACTGTTCCCGACCCCCTTTCCCACCCTGGAGAGAATCTATAAGAGGAGGGATAGTATTGTAACCCAGCTGGACCCGAGCTCTGGTGGCTAATGCTGCCCCCTGCAGGGCTGGAGCAGTACCAGCAGCCCCCATGCTCCAAACTTTGCCAGAGCAGTGTCCAAGCCAGACAAGAAGATGCCAGGCTATGGGGCCTGTTCTCACCTGGCACCCTTGAGCGAGGAGAGGTAGGTGCTCTCCCGGGCCACCTGGCGGGACAGCGAGAACAGCTCCACACGACGCAGCAACAGTGATGTGTCCCGTAGGCAGAACTGGGCTGCGGCCTCATTGATGGTCAGCTGGGGGGGGGGGCAGGCACAGAGAGAGGGGGCCACCTGGCGGGACAGCGAGAACAGCTCCACACGACGCAGCAACAGTGATGTGTCCCGTAGGCAGAACTGGGCTGCTGCCTCATTGATGGTCAGCTGGGGGGGGGGGCAGGCACAGAGAGAGGGGGGGGTTTACACACAGCACCCCTTCGAACTCTCCTCCCTTCCCAGAGAACCCAGGAGTCCTGGCTCCGAGAACCCCACCTTGCTCAGGGGCCTCCAGCGTTACAGCCTTGAATGATTCCCCCACCCCCTCTGCCCCACGCCAGGGGCTGCCCAGACACCTACTGGAAACAGGCAGAACTACACCTCAACCAGGTGTGAGGCCAGGTGGAACGAACAGGTTGGAACTGGAGCCTGGATACTGAATCCAATTGAACACAAGGGATCCATTTGGGTTCAGCTTCCTGTAGCTCTCCCCTTTGGCTGAGAGTGTGTCTCCTCGTGGGCAAGAGGCCCTGCCCCCACAGAGAGCAGAATGCTGGGATGCTCAGTGAGGATGGGGGCCCCACCCCTTTCCTGAAATGCCCCATGAGTGCTGTGATGTCATCTGATGGGGAGGGGGGGTCTCCTTGGTCCAGATCAGGCCCAGGCAAGGAAGAACCCAGCTGGATCAGGACCAGCCTCAGTACTGTCAGACTCTGAGCAGGATGGGCCCTATTTTGGATCCTGCATGTAGCTCTAGAGGGAGGGGCCTTGACACGCTATGGTCGCTTTGTCCTATTTCCCAGAGCTGGATTCAGGACAGCGCGGACTGGGCGGCGCAGGTGTACGGCCCCATGGGGTGGGGGATCTGCTGCAAACAGGAGGGCCATGAGTGAACTGGAAGTACTGGTGTAAAAATACCACCCAGGGAGTCTCAAACACAGGGAGCCTTGGCCTGGGGAGAGTGGGGGGCAACCATCACTGTCCGTGTGTGCCACAGTCTGGGAAGGACCCACCCCACCCCCGTTTTGCCCAGGGCTCCAACTTCCCTAGATCTGGCCCTGCCTATTCCTCCCTTCACCCCGCCCCCCCCGTGCCCCTCACCTCATGCAGCGTGAGCTGCTTGCCCTCACGCCGCCGTCCCTCACCCCGCCCGTAGATGGCGCTGTGCCTCCGGATTTCCTCTTCCTTGCGGGGGTCCCCGTCCTCCATTCGGAAGATGTGGCCCACCGCCTTGGCCAGCTTCTTGTTGAGTTTCATGAGGGCCCGTAGCTCGCTGGGGTTCCCGCCGCCCCGGGGGCAGCTTCGCAGCAGCCGCTCCACCCCTTCCGTTACTGCCCGAGCCACCTCAGGTTCCAGCTGCTCCGGGGCAGAGGGGTGCTCGCCAGGCGAGCTTACCCCCCCTTCCTCCTCTGATTCTGCGGTGCCCCAGTGCGTGGCTGGCAGAGGGGATAGCTTCTCCCCCAGATCCAAGGGGCTGCGGGCGGGTGAGGTGCTGCTAGCCTTGCCAGGGGCCTCTCCAGGACTGGCATGCCCGTTGCTGAGAGCCTTCCGCCCCCCAGACTCGGAGATCTTGAAGAGAGGAATGCTGCTGACAGGCACCGAGGGCACTGGCTGGTTGAAGAGTCCTGGGTTGGTGGCCCATTCCCGTAGGGCCTTCTGGAGGCGCCGGACGTGCAGGGGCTTGGTGTCCATGCCAACCAGTGCCATGATCTCTAGGAACTCCTCCTCACCCGCCTCGCAGAGTTGCTGCACATCGTCGCCGCCCTGCTGGATGAAGGTCTCGTAGTAAGAGAGCAGGTTGGCCCGTTGCAGCACACGGTACAGCTGCAGCTCCCCCAGGGTGCGGGGCAATGCCATGGCCGGGGGCCTGTGGGAAGAGGAGCGGGGGTCAGCGTGAAGGATGAGCAAGGGGGGGGGGGGTAGAGAGGGAGACACCCTTCCCCTCCCCACACCAGCCCTGGATACACAAAGGAGCCACAAAGCAGAGCAAGGAGTAGTCTTCCCTTCCCCCCCCCCCCCCGTGCCCCTCACCTCATGCAGCGTGAGCTGCTTGCCCTCGCGCCGCCGTCCCTCACCCCGCCCGTAGATGGCGCTGATGGCAAAGGGAAGAAACTGGGGGAAGGGGGCTGGCCTTGTAGCCTCTTTCCCACTGCAATGAAACCCCCAATGCTGCACAACAATGCACTGCAAACTCCCCCACCACTGCAAACTCCCAAAATGGCACTGCACCCCCCTACAACCGCCTCCTGCCACCTCCCTGGCAGTGGGCACTGCTGCCTCGGTCCAGGAATCTCCCCTACAATCCCTAATGCCACACTTCATCCCCCTGTAAACTCTCTCAATGCTACAACCCTCCCCTTGGCACTGCAGCCCCACCCCCCCGGGTATTGCAACCTTCCCCCTTACACTGCAAGCACAGTACAGAAGGCTTCCCTCTGCACTTAGGGTTACCACCTTTTGCAATTTGACCTCGAGACTCACATTTAGCCTATGGAAGTCTCAGCGTCAAATTGCAAAAGATGGTGACCCCCCAACATTGCAACCTCTGCACTCCTGCACTGCAAGGCTGGTACAGGAAGCTTCCCCCAACATTGCAACCTGCACCACAGTCCCCTGCACACACTGCAATCCCTTCTTTCACTGTCAGCTGCCAAGACTGAAACCCCTCTTCCTACATTGTAACCCCACCCCAACAACTTTTCTCCATTTGACTGCAGAACCCTGGGCTGCTGTTTAACCACCCCAGCACTGCAACCCTAATGCCCTCCTCTGTTGCAGCCTCTCTCCACTGCATTGCAAACCCCCCATTACACTGCAACTCCTGCTGCCCTGCAACTCCACACTGCACTGAAACCTACCCCAGTATTCAGGGCTGGGCACTGGGGAGAAGAGACTCTGAGCTGTTTCTTTCCTTCTCAGCAGGGGGATACAGTGGGTCATGTTTTCTGAGTGGGCAGTACAGAGGTATAGGATCCTGTATGGGGCTGGGCGTCTCGCACTCTGGCATCCCAACCCCCACAATGTCCCTTCTCTGCTGGCAGTGGCGGGGCAGCCCCAGGGGTAGGGACTCCCCAGATTTCCTTGTGACCCTGGGTGCTGGCACTGTCTGTGCCCCTCTCTCTCTGCAGAGGGAATGCCCACCTCAGCTTGGACCCTGTGACAAAGTGGGGGAATGAGGCAGCAGCTATGTCTGAGGGAGAGGGGCTGAGATGTGGGGTGGGCAGCTGTGCCAGGGGCACCAGCTCCCTCCTGCTGGGCTCCACCAGCCCTCGTTCCCAGTCTGGCCCCCCTGTGCCCCATCACCCTTTGTCCCTGCCAGCCTCTACCTGGCTCCGGCACCACCTAACCCCCTCTCCTCTCTCCCCAACCTTTTCCAAGCCCCTCCTCAGCCCCCAATCCCCCTGTCCTCTTCCCCGGCACCCCTAGGTCTGCCCCTTCCCCCTTCCCTGACACCCTCTGACCCCCTTCCCCCAACACCAGGCTCTTCCCTCTGCTCCCTTCTCTAGCAGCCCCTGGCTCCCTCTCCTCTCTCCCCTGGCATCTCCTTTCCCCCAAACCTCTTTCCTGGCACCCCACCCCCTTCCTTGGCACAAGCCCCTGGCTTCCCCACGCCCTGGTTAGCACCCCATCCCCTGGCACCCCATTTTCTTTCGCCCTCGGTTCTCCCTCCCCCTTGCATCCCCATCTCTTCTGAGCCCCTTTCTACGCCCCTTCGCCCCCCGATTCCCAAGCCCCCCTCTCCATTCCTCCCCACTCACTCTCCGCGGGGGTCGGTGCGCGGGGGCTGGTTCCCAGAGCTGGCCACCGGGCGCGATCCTGGAGCATGGACGGCTTCTGCCCGGTCCCTGGGTCCGCCCGGCTGGAGCGCTCGCTTGCTCCGTCTGTCTCGGGCGCTGCTGCCTCCCACGCGGCCGGATTTACCAGCACCAGCAGCCGCCGCGGCTCCGGCTCCGCGCGTGGGAGGTTCCGGGGGCGGTAGGAGCGCGAGGAAAATACGCCTCCCCTCGATGGAGCTGCCCCCGCGGGGGCACCGATCCCCTCCAACCCGGAAAACGGCGGGGGGGGGAGTGTGTGCGAGTACACACGTGCATGTTGTGTGTACATGTGCGCGGGGGGGGGTAGGCATGCCTGTGCGTGCGAGCGAGCGCGGTTTACATATTCTTGGGTATACACATGTTTGCGAGCCTTGTGCGTTTGTGTGTGTAGTGTTAACATGCCCATGTTACACGGTGTGTATGTGTGTTAGGATGTCTGCACATGTGTTTGTCAGATATGGGAGGGGCGGGGAGGGGAATGCATGCCTCTGTGTGTGCATTCGTGCTGCAGGAGCTCCTGTGGTGAGTCCCTATATCCCATAATCCCTGGAGTTAGCAAAGAAGGCTAATTGGAATAATCTGATTGTGTAAGTATAAAGAATGTCCAGCTTTGCTCCCCCGAGGATTTTGATGGTGGAAGTGCTTTGAAAACGGAAAACATTTTTACCCCCAAATGCACCACAATTTGGGGATTTTCTGCCACTGTAAAAAAAAATCAAGGGTGGGGGGTGGAATTGGAAAACCAGATTTTAAAATATCATCCAAACATTTTCAGCATCTCCTGTCCCACAAAGAAAATTGTTCCCAACTAGTCACTCAGGACAATCTTTCCTGACAGGTTAAAAATGACCATTTTCATCAACTGTTTTTTCCTAGAAACTTTTCACATGGGGGGGGGAGGAAGGGGAGAAACATTAAGAATTTGTCAGCACCCAATAATGATGCAGTAAATTCAGACCAAACTTTGAAAACTGTCTTGAACTTTAAACTTTTTGACATTTTAAAAAAATGTCTTCATTTGACATTCTTAAAACCTGGGTTATTTTAACTTGTGTTTTGAAATGCTGAGTCCAGACGCTTTCAAGTTGAATGTTAGATTTTTAAAATGTGAGCATTTAAATGCCCCCATTGCCCACCCATCATGCATGTTGCAGGGCTGCATAGCATGCCAATGTCACCCTGCAACATGCATGATGGGTGGGCAATGGGTGGGGAGGGGAGGGGCTGAGTTGCCCTACGGAAGCCGGCAGGGCTGTGCGTGTCTGACACTCAGGCTACTCCAGACTGGATCACAGGGTGAAAACAGACATGACGCTAACGCCACTTTAACACGGCTTGAACATTTCTTATGCATGTTGCAGGGCTGTACTGGTGTCCTATGCAGCCCTGCAACATGCATAAGAAATGTTGAAGCCGTGTTAAAGTGGAGTTAGCGTCATATCTATTTTCACCCCTAGTCTTAAATGCTCGCATTTTAATTTGGGTTTTTCATTTTGAAATTTCTGCCTTGTCCTCCTATTTTACTGCAGCTGATTTTTACTTTATTTCCACCCAATTTGGGGGAAATGATTTTTTGGGGCAGGATGGACACTTCTCGCTCCCCATCGCTGTCCCATCCCAATAAGGCAGCAGTGCCCCCTTCTGTTCAATAAGGGAAATACCCTAAATGTGGATTGGCCGTTGGCCGAGCATCTGGCTTTATGAGGAAGTGAGACTCAAGTGAGACTAGGGGTTAAGGTTGGCCAGTGACACGGGGGGAAGATTCCTGAATAACTGTGGAACAATAAAACATACCGTGAAAAGGAAAATGGCATTCAGATCCTGGAGTCATTACAGGCTGGGTCAGAGCAACAGTCCCTCCAGACCAGTGCTCTGTCTCCAAAGGTGGCTGTCACCGGATGCTCCAGGGGAAGCCACAGGGCAATTCTGGGGTGATCCATATCCCAGCCCCTTCATTCAAGCGCAGAGATTTAACTACAACCCAACCATCTTGGCTAGTAGCTGGTGAGGAATTTATTTATTTTATCCCAGTTTGACCTTTGCAGTATCTTACAGCGGTGAGTTCCACTGTTTATCACATTGAACAGTGGAAAATAAGTCCCTTTGACTTATTTCAGACCTTTGGCCGGTTAATTTAATGGGATGTGCCCTAGTCCTAAAGGTAAATACCAGCTCCCTGTTCCTTTCCTCTGCACCATTCATGATTTTGGAAATCTTATTCCTCCCTCAGCCCTCTCTTTTCCAAGTCCTCTCATCTTTTGAGCCTCTCCTTGTACAGGAGCCGTTCCAAATCCGTGATCCTCCTTGTTACTTTCCTGGTCATACTTTCTCTTTTCTGAGCTGGGGCAGCCAAAACTGCACCCCATATTCGAGGGGCGAGGATCCTATGGATTTACAGAGCAGCATGATTTTCTAGCCCTTTCAATCATTCCTAACATCCTGCTTGCCTTTTGGACGGCTGAGTCCAATGACTCCAAGATCCTTTTCCTGAGCGGAATATGTTGTTCGCTGCCCTGAGAAGGGAAGGATGGGATAAAAATGTAAATAAATAAAAATAAATAAATAAATAATACCCCCAAATTTAGAACTCAGCTCTATGTGATGTTAGGACTGGTTTATCTCATGTGCATGGCTTTACACTAATCAGCACTGACTTCCAGCTACCACTTTATTGCCCCATTTGGTGAAATAGCCTTCTGACACTATCTGCAGTCCGCTGTGTGAGGAGCTTGAATTTTCTAGGTAAGCTCCGTGTTTAGAAATTTCATTTTCAGTTCAGCTTTGAAAATTTGACATCGAAGAACTTTGCTATTAGAAGCAAACAAACCTGTAACCGGCTTTGGGAGGGAGAGGAATGGAAGGGAAGAAGGTTTGTGGACTGGGAATGTGGGTCATCATCAGCCGAGCTTGGGTGGGAGTCCAGGTCTGGGACAAGAGAAGGCTGCAAGTTCAGGACTGGAGGGGGTGGCATTGGCAGAGCAGAGGGGTTCTGAGGCTAGGGTGGAGGCGGGGCCGCAGCTTGGGATTGAGGGGCATCAGCAGAGCTGTGTGCTGAAGATCAATTGTGTGTGAGGGACACGCTGTGTCTGTGTGTGAGAGAGATGATACACAACAGGGAACTTGGGAATTGTTTAGCGCCCCCCCCCCCATTATCATGCCCAGAGACACGTACAGCTACCCTGAACACCCCCTCCTCCAGATCCGCTCCCCTGAGTGGCTCAGCCAGACCCAAGACATGGTTCCTGAGGCGTGATGGTGCGTGGGTGGCATTGGCTGGTCGCCAAGAGGCCAGGCCCTGTCATCTCGCTGAGCCGCTCAGCCAGCACCGTGGGACCTGCCGGGTTATATATAGCTTCGCTGAATGGGCTGCGTGAGCAGAGGGGGCGGAAGGGGAGCAGGGAAAGGGGGGGGGCAGGGATGCTGGTGTGGGAGGGGACCCACTGAGAGAATGGGAGAGATACTGGCAAGAAGCAAAGGGTAGAGGGAGGGAGAGAAACCCCTGTGCCTGCCCCCATCTACTGCAGCTCCTCAACTCCCACCTGCAGCCCTGGGCTTCCTCCAGCTCTGCCCCTCAGTCCCCACCCGCAGCCCCTGCTCCCCCAGCCCTGGGCTCCCCCCAGCTCTGCCGCTGCCCCTCAGTCCCCACCCGCAGCCCCTGCTCCCCCAGCCCTGGGCTCCCCCCAGCTCTGCCGCTGCCCCTCAATCCCCACCCCCAGCCCCTGCTCCCCCAGCCCTGGGCTCCCCCCAGCTCTGCCGCTGCCCCTCAGTCCCCACCCGCAGCCCCTGCTCCCCCAGCCCTGGGCTCCCCCCAGCTCTGCCCCTGCCCACCCGCAGCCCCTGCTCTCCCAAGCTCTGGAGTCACCATGCACTCTGCTCCAGCAAAGTAATTTTCAATTCAGTTCACTGAGATCTAATCGCTTGGCCACGCCATATAAGTGTCACGAGAGTCTACGGGTGTTTTTAAACAAGCGCCTCGCCTATCCATCATGCATGTTGCAGGGTCATATTGGCACCCTATGCAGCCCCGCAACATGCATGATGGGTGGGGAAGCGAGATGAACCCCTCCAGGGCCAGAACAGCCTCCCCACAAGATGTGGTCTTGACCCATTGTTTGGGGTCTGATCCCTTGCGTTGTTGGGGGCTGGAAGCAAATGGCAGGGAATGGATTGTGACCTGCCACCGAAGCTGCCACTGTAGGAGACAGGATGCTGGGCCAGGTGCATCACTGACCCAGATGACCCAGGGCACGCTCTGATGAACAGAGATAAACCAAAGTAACTACTCCACTTTGGTGAGGTCGTGCACTGTCAGTTCCCTCCCTAGCTGAGATCTAACCATCACGGAACTTTGGTCACCGCCCTCTCACAGAGAAGGGGTCACATTAATAGTTACTTTGAAATACAAACTGACAGGGAGTACTGACTTCGCTTCACACCTCAGGTGTAAAACAGAAGTGAGGGGCCCAACTACTTTGAATTAGCTGTTTGCAGAACCTGGCCCCTGTACAGGAGTTCTCACCCCTTGTCCATCGCAACCTGCTCCTGACTGGGTGGCAGAGACAGCCCTGTCACATGAGGCCTTCTCCCTTCCAAGATCAGGCAGGGTTTCTGGGAAGGATCGTCACCTTCTTCCCGTTTGGAACCCCCGCTCTGGCTTTCTCTCCCTTCTGTCCTGCTGGGCTCAGCTCCCGGGCTGCTCTTTCCCATTTCTGGTTTGTGCTGAACTTGGTGGGAGTCTGTCTGAGTTTTGCCAATCTTACTCTGGCGCGATATCACTTAGTGCTTTTCTCACGGGCAGGACCCAGCTTGGGGGGGTTGGCAGTTTGGGTGGGTCGTTCCCAGTGGCTCATCCACTGCAACGACGTTCTGGAGGCTCTTTCAGCCCCACGGTTGGGAACCTCTGCTCTAGACTCTGTGGGGCTCTAGACTGGGGGACCAAGGAGCTAAATGGACATCGAGTGGCTCATCTCCTCTTCCCTGTTACTGGGTGTTTTCAGGGCAGGCCCAGGGCTCACTGCTACAGCCAGAGGAAGGCGTGGGCAGGAAGCTGGCTGTGTGGGGGCTGGATTTTCCTGCCCAGTGTTTGTGCTGGAGGAAAGCTTCTATTCAGAGAAGCCCAAGGGACATCACATGCTTCCCTGTTGTGCAGCCGCTCACAGTAACAGCAGCTACCTCACAAACAGGGGCAAATTTATAGCTCTGTCACTGCCCCTCATTCCCCACCCACGGCCCCTGCTCCTCCAGCCCATGGCTCCCCCCAGCTCTGCCGCTGCCCCTCAGTCCCCACCCACAGCCCCTGCTCTCCCAGCCCTGGGCTCCCCACAGCTCTGTCCCTGCCCCTCAGTCCCCACGCACAACCCCTGCTCCTCCAGCTCTGTCACTGCCCTTCAGTTCTGGGTTCTCTGGGAGGGGAGCGGGGGCTAGTGGGTTAGAGCAGGGGGTGGGGGCTCTGGGAGCCAGTGGCTGGAGTGTGGCAGTGTCTCTCCTCCCCCCCACGCCAATATTTTGAGCTGTGGAGGCCACTCCACACCAACGGGGTCTATGATTTGTTTAAAAATTAGTTTTTTTATTGTTAAATCTTTTGCGTTGTTTGCCGCCCTGAGCTGCCTTTGGGCAGGGATACAAGTTTACTAAATAAATAAATGTTGGCACTAGCGAGCACTCCATAAGGGGCACTCTCCCCTTGCAGCCAGTGCTGACCCCAGTGTGACACTACGGGGGGGGGGAGGGGGGGCTGTGCTAGGGGCAGCAGCCGGGGCTCTGTAACCAGCACCCTTCACTTGCAGCCAGTACTGCCCCCATTGTAGCACTGGGTGTGTGTGTGTGTGCTTTCTCTTCTCAGCCCCTGCTGCCCCAAGCGCCTCAGGCGAGGCCAGGGAGTTGTGGGGAGGGTAAGCTGCTCTGACAGGCTGACTCTGCTGTTGTGTCTGAGTTGGGCTCTAACCCACTAGCTCCCTCTCTCCTCCCAGAGAACCCAGGCGTCTTGGCTCCCAGCCCCCATGCAGACCCCCTCAGTCCTGGCTCCCCATCCCCCTCTACTCCAACCCACTAGCCCCACCACCGGCTAGGGTGGCCAGACCTCCCCTTTAAAAGAAGTCACTTATGAAAAATGCATATTGCAGGGCTGCATTGGTTCCCATGCAGCCCTGCACCATGTATTTTTTTATAAGCGTCCTCTTTTAAAGGGGAGGTATGGCCACCCTGCCCCCAACCCAAGAGTCCTGGCTTCCTCCGCTATTCCGGGCGCTGCAATTCTTCGGCCGGTTGCCACGTGTGGCCGCCTCCGCCCCCGCCCGGGCTGACGCACATCCTGCCGCCCCCGGGCCAGAGCCGTGTGTGCCAGCCAGCTCCCGCCCCCGGCCCCTACGGGCTGGGCCACTGGGGGGGGGGGGAGGACAAAACCCACTAGCCCCCACTCCCCTCCCAGAGAACCCAGAAGTCCTGGCTCCCAGCCCCCCCTGCTCTAACCCACTAGCCCCCACTCCCCTCCCAGAGAACCCAGGAGTCCTGGCTCCCAGCCCCCCCTGCTCTAACCCACTAGCCCCCACTCCCCTCCCAGAGAACCCAGGAGTCCTGGCTCCCAGCCCCCCCTGCTCTGACCCACTATCCCCCATTCAGTCCCTAACCCAGGACTCTGGGGTTCTCTCCCCATTCCCTCTGTTAGGTACGACAGGGTCCTGGGGGCTAGTGGATTAAAGCAGGGGCTCTGGAAGCCAGGAACGGGTTAGAGCGGAGAACTGGGAGCCCAGACTCCTGGGTTAACTCCCCAGCTCTGGGAAGGGAAAAAGGGTCACTGGTTAAGTTATAGCTACATATTCTTCTCTCTGAGTTATGAATTGGAACATAACTGGGAGTCATTTGAAGGGCATGGGCCGGAGATGGGGGTGGGGTCCAAAAGACTTAATTTTTCCTCCCTCAATTTCTCTTCTGTGCCTGTGTTTCCCCCGCCCTGTGGGTCCGTGTGGGGCAGGCAGGGAGCCGTGGGCAGTGCGGGGGCAGCAGATCAACAATGGGGTTATTCAGAAACATTTGGCATTAAAGAGCGGGGCTGCGGGGGCTGAAATGCAGGATCGCAAAGCATTTACCGCCCACAACCCGGCACTGGCAATTTCGCCCTGCACCCCCTCCCTCCTGCTTCTGCATCTTGAGGCATCCAAAAGGGTAAATGGCAGAAATTAGCACAGTCTTGTGCCCCTGAAAAAGCCACCCCCCCCAAGCCCTCCACACCTCCCCAGAAGGGGCTGCATCTCCTACTGCAATTCCCAACCAAAGCTGCTTTGCTTTTTGGCCAGTTTGTGATCTATAGGAGCATTGTGGCAGCTGTGTCCTACCCAAGAGGTGGCTTCATCTCAGTGCCAGGGGAGGGATCCCTGTAGAAACATCTGCCCCGCACCCCAGAGACAGCTGCATCTCAGCACTGGTTGAGTAATCTCTTTATAAAGGGCCAGCCCACCCCAGAGGCAGCTGCATTGCAGCAGCAGGCGAGGGATCTCTGGATAAACAGCCACCCTATCCCAAAAGCAGTTGCATCTCCGCACTGGGCAAGGGATCCCTGTAGAAACAGTCATCCCCACCTCAAAAGCAGGTGCATCTTGGTGTCAGAGCTGCCAACAATCCTGGAGCCCCCCCACTGCAAGCAGCACATGTACACACTTATCACTGTACTGAAGCAAGACTTTCATGTTACTGTGACTCCTGGTTAATTGTTAAAGATGTGGGGTTGGGGGTGGGAACAGAGACCTTGCAGGGTCATATACCTCCTTCTGGGGAGACCACGCAAGACATGGAAACAGGGTGATGGGAGAGGAAAGAGGATGGGTGAGGCATGAGCAGATGTCATCTTCACACCACCACCTACTTCTACCCAGCTTTTCAACAGAGTGGGGTGGGGTGCTCTTCTGCTTTCCTCTTGGGGCAGGAGCTGGATTGCAAGGGACATGGGTGTGGGTCTTCAGCTCACTCACTGCCCAAATCTTATTCAGACAGTCCCCTCTGCATGTGGATGCCAGATCCCACCAGGAGGCAGCTTCAAAGATGCTCCCTGAAGCAGAGCTTTCCGGAGGAGGCAGTGATTCATGCAACTGCTGGTTGTGATTTTCCAAACCCTAGTGCGTGATAAGCTGGTGAGAGGAGGAGGTGTAGATTCCCTTAGAGAGCTGCTTTCAGGACCAGCCTGAAACTACGTGTCCAGGTCAGTAGCCTTCTCACATTGGCAGTAAGCGGTCCATGCAACTCCTTCTCAGAATGGCAGGGATCTCCAGCATCTTAGAGCCACCCCCAGAATACTTAGTCAGAACCATCCCTAGACCTGGTGGCTATCACCTAACATTTGGCTATGAGAAAATTAATAGAGAATGGGCTGTCTGAGAAGCCACATTAAATCAGGATTTTGGGAATTTCACACAGGGATATGGCTTCTAGAGAATCTACACAATGTTAGACTGTCAGGCAATGGCCTGTCAGAGAATCCATAGAAAACTGGGCTTGTAAAGTAATGGATTATTAGACAATCCATACAGAATTGGGCTATCAAGCAACAGATTATCAGGGCTTCCACATAGAATGGGCTGTCAGAGAATCCACACAGAATGAGCTATCAGGCAATGGGGTTATCAGACAATCTGTGCAAAAGTGATTTACCAGGCAATAGAGCTGGGTGAACAAACTGGCTTGGAATCCACATGCAGCTCTCAATCAGTTCAAGTGCAGTCTGGGCCCCACATTGCCTTAATGGCCCGGGAGTGTGTTACTTAGTTCATTGCATCTGAGTCTTAGCAGCGGGACTGCAGGGCACTGACTCCTCCAATCTGTCATGAAGCAGGTGAGGCTCACAGCCTGGGAGATGCTTCAAAGGGGTACGTGCATGTGTCTGGTGGCTCTTGGCCATATGAATATTTTGGCAAGTAATGGCTCTTGGGGTTGAGAATTTTGTCTGCAGTAGGTGGTCTGAGATCCCACAGAGAACTCTCAGGTAGGTCTGTCAGGCAATGGGCTATCAGAGAATCCACACTGAACTATGTGACCAGCAGCAGCAGCAAAGGTAGGGAGTTTGCTCCACTGGGTTGGGGCAATGTGCACGCGTGTGTGCGCGTGTGCATGTGCCGGGGCAGAGCAGGATTCCCCACCCTCAGCAAGTATCGTTGGGCCCTTGGAGCAGGGTTTGATAATGATGCAAATTATGCGGTTCAGTTTTTGTGGGTGTGATATCTGTAGGGTGGCCAGATATGCAAATATTAGAGATACTTATGAGCAACCAGGGATACTTATGAGGAATACAGGTTGCAGGGCTGCATTGGTTCCAGTGCAACCCTACAACCTGTATTTCTCATAAGAGTCCTCTAAAATTTGCATATCTGGCCACCCCAGTGATACGAAAACCCCGAGAGCTAATAATCCTGCCCCCAGGAGCCCCTACCCTAACAATCCTTGCTCGACAAGGTCCTCCCCAATGGCTGCTAGAGGACAAGGCTGCCTTTTGATAGGGCTTTTGGCTTGTCGGTCAACCTGGTTGCTACACTGGGTGAATCTGAGAGACGTTGTGGGACAGGGCTGCTCTCTCATAGGCTGCTTCGTCTGTCATTTAGCCCTAGTTACTGTTTAATTTAGAAGTTGCCACGGAGCAGGGGCTGCCCTCTGATTTGTTGTTTGGTCTGTCGCTCAGACTAGTTGCTATGGGATTAATCTGAGCATTGCTGTGGAGGCCACGCTTCACTCTGATTGGTCAACTAGCCTGCCGCTCAGCCTAGTGCCAACGGACGGCGTGCTCCAGATATACTGTATGGAACAGCCAATCACCGTAGTCGGTAGGGAGTGGGCCTAACTGTTGTTACGTCGCTGATTCTGCTTCCTCATTGTCTGAAAGGGCTGTCAGTCAATGTTTCCGTTTGTTGGTGAGTTTGAACAGTCACAGTCTCTGACTGGCTGCTTGGCCGGCCACTCAGCACAACCGGGGCGGCCATGTACGTGCTGATTGGCTGCAGGCGATATCACTCAGCGAAGGGGCGGGGACGTCACGGCGCTTTCTGGTTGTCTATTGGTTGGAGGGAGTCTCGGCTCCACCGCTGGTTGCTAGGGTCAGTCCGTGGCGGGGAAGAGCTATCATGGCGGGAGGGATGAAACCGGTGTCGAGGCGGCTCCTGGGGGCCTTGTTCTTGGCCCTGCTGCTGTTGCTGCGAGGCACAGGTAGCGGGAGTGGAGGAGCAGCGGGCACCTGGTAGGGGAAGAAGGGGTGGGGACTGGAGTAGGGCAAGGGAGAGCTGAGGAGGGGCTGGGAGAGCTGCTATGGGACGGAGCGGGGGGAGCGGAGGAGCGAGCTTGGGGGTAAGGAGTAGGGGGGGAGTGGCACAGAATGGGGGCAGCAGTGGCGGGAGCCTGGAGGAGGTGGTAAGGGGTAGCTGTGTGGGGTGGGAGTCGGGGTACTGGAGAGCAGGCAGTAGGGGAGAGCCGAGTGGGCAAGGAGGGGGGAGTAGTGTGCCCTGGGGGAAGCCCCTGTGTGGAAGGCAGAAGGGAATCTCCGAGGGGTTGGAGGGGGGAAACCAGACCTAAATGTGTGTGACTAGGGGGTGTGTGTGTGATGCTGGAGCGAGGTAGGGAGGACTGGCAGCAGGAAGAATTGGGCAACAGCAGCTAGATGTGTGTTGAGGGCGGGACCTGGGGAAACTGTTTCGGGGTGGTGGGACTGTTAGGAATGTAGCATATGGTTGTGAAGTGGTGGGGTGAGAGAGAGAGAGAACACACACACCTGAGGGGGCAGATAGAAATAGGTGGAGAAGAGCTTGAGACCGGAGCATAAATTAGTTGCACGCTGTGGGGCTGTAGGCGAGACCTGAAATGGAAGGAACATGCAAGCCCTGGGTGGAGGGACAGGAGGAGAGTGGGGGTGAGGTGGATTCTGTGATGGCCATCCCATAAAGTCCTAACTGGGCAGGGCTGTGTCTTGCTGCATATGCTGGAATGACTTCGGTGCTGTCATAATATGATTAATAAGTATCAAGGGCCACATCCTTTTGTATCATTTGGGAAGCTCCGCTGTCCTGGGTTTCGTTGCTGTGTAGAGACCTGTGGCTAAAAGTGAGCATTTCTAGTGGCAGTGTGACTCGGAGGGGAAATAAGCTCTTCTGATCCGTTTATAAGACTGCCCAAATGCCCGTTCTAAGCACGCAAACAGGCACAAGTTAATATGCGTGCTTTTCTGTTCGCTCAGTGGCTGGGAGTTGGGGTTGCCCGTGGACCTGTGGTTTGGGTGCTAATTTTCTGTGTTGAAATGATTGACTTGGGCTTGTGTTCTTCAAACTTTAATCCACGGACCAAGTGATATTTCCTTGTGATAATCTTGCTTTGTAGTCACCGTTTTCACGCCTCTTCCCTGCTTGCAGATACCTGAAGATGTGCCTGTTAGTTTCTGTGGCTGTCTAGCGCTCAAGAGGGATCCCAGTTAGGTTGTCAGAATCTCTTTGAAGAGCACAGACTGCCTATGAATCCTGACATGGGTTTAGCAGCGTCTGGGGTGTTTGTCTTGATCAAGAGGAGGATCACTTCACCCCTTAGCCCAGGGATGGAGAGCCCCTGGCTTGGAGGTCAGGGACAGCCTGCAGCTGCTTTTATTTGGTCCCATCCCAGTTCCTGCATCTGTCCCCCCAGACCAAGTGTTGAAGCAGTTTATTCAGTGGGAAGGGAGCAGAGGTGAGGGTGCTCACTTAAGGGTAGGGGCTGGATCTGTGGGTTAGATCCATGATCTGTACTGTTCTTTAACCAAATACAGACCCAGTCATGCATGCTGTTTCTGTGTGCTTTCCCTGTCCCTCTTCATCTCACCCATCTCTTCCTACAGTCCCTTACTCTGACTTGTAAATTCCTCCTCCTTGCTGTCTCGGATAATGCTGCTCTTTGGGTACCGAACTCAGTAGATTATGCACAGATATAAAATAGAGTTTGGGGTGATGCAAGTTAACATCTCTGTTTTTTGGCATAACCTCACTGGCCATTTTTAAACAGCCAACATGGCCTCTGGACTGAGATTTCTTACCCCTGCCTTAATGGCCCTGTTTCCCCACCTGCTGAATGGGATAATGATTCTGATCCTCAGCTGCCAGGTGTATGTAATCACTGCCAGGCTGGGTGAGACTGATGATCCATTCTAGTCTAGGATCTGTTGTCTGTCATTGGGCAGTACTGGAGCCTTCAAAAGAGGAGTACGTAAACATCTATAGAATGATTCACTATATAGTGCCAATAACGTGCCTGGCACTGAACAAACATGAATGAGAGACAGGTCCCTGCCCTGAAGTGTCTATCATCGAACAGAACCTCTCTTGCCATTTAATTCTAGCACCTGGCAGTTGAAGGCTTAGAGATTTCACACTCTCAATGTCCCCAACCCATCCCAACTAATTTAAGCCACTGATGTTCCCATCCTTCATGAACGTGTCTGGTTTGAATCCAGTTCTACTACTGGCTTTTACAATGTCCTGCAGCAGTGAGTTCCGTAGGTTAATTGTGAACTAGGAGATGCAGACTTCCAGGGCTCCAGAGGTGACCCTGGGAACTACAGACTGGTAAGCCTGACATCCGTACCAGGCAAACTGGTAGAGAGCATTGTTAAGAACAGAATTACTGATGGGTAAAACCCAGCATGGCTTTAGCAAAGGGAAGTCATCCCTCCCCCATCTGTCAGAATTTTATGAGAATGTCAATAAGCATGTGGATAGGGGTGATCCGGTTGACATAGTGTGTTTGAATTTTAGAAAGGCATTTGACAAGGTCCCTCACCGGAGACTGTTGAGAAACTTAATCGTGGGATAAGAGGAAGAGTCCTGCCATAGATTGGTAGCTGACTCAAATATAGGAACCGAAGGGTAGGAATCAATGGTCATTTTAGAGGTAAACAGTGGGATGCATCAGGGGTCAGTACTGGGACCAGTATTGTTTACCATATTAATGATCTGGGAAATGGGGTAAAGAGTGAGGTGGCAAATTTTGCAGAGGACACCAAATTATTCAAGTTAGTTAAGATCCAGGCAGACTGAGGAACTACATAGGGATCTTGCATGATTACAATTCACTCGTAGGGCAATAAAATGGCAAATGAAATTCAGTGTTGATAAGTGCAAGGTGATGCACCTAGGGAAAAGTAATCCTGTCGATACATACACGATGCTAGGTTCTAATTGGTTGTAACCACTCAGGAGAAGGCTCTTGCCGTTGTCATGGATAGTTCCTTGAAGACATCAGCTCAGTGTGTAGTGGCAGTCAAAATGGCAAACCGAATGCTAGGCATAATTGTAAAAGGAATAGAAAATAAAAGAGGAAGTATGGTAATGCTGCTGTATACATCTTTGAATAATGCATGCAGTTCTGGTCGCCCCATCTCAAGAAAAATACTTGAACTGGAAAAGGTTCCAAAAAGGGCATCGAGGATGATAGAAGGGATGGATTGAATTCCATATCAGGGGAGGCTCAACAGGTTGGAGCTGTTCAGCTTGGAGAAGAGGCGATTAAGGGGGGATATGATAGAAGTCTATAAAATCATGAGTGGCATGGAGAAAGTAAATAGGGAACTGTTTGCCCTTTCTCGCAATAAGGGAACAAGGGGACACTCTTTGAAGTTAAATGGCAGCAGATTTAAAATGGGAAAAAAAGGACGTACTCTTTCACGAAGCAGACAATAAACTTGTGGAAGTCCTTGCCAGAGGAGGCTGTGAAAGCCAGCAGCGCAGATAGAGCCATAAACACCAACTAGTTGGGGTGTAACCCCCCGGCTACCAGTAGTTGGGGTTGGTCCGCAGATGGGTCACACCTCCATGACCTGTACATGTACTTCTCTTGAGCTGCTGTAGCTGGCCACTGTCGGAGACCAGATGCTGGGCTAGATGAACTGCTGGTCCGACCCAGTATGAAGCTGCTTATGTTCTTATGCTGGTTGATCATAACGTGTCAGTGTGTCCTGCTGCCTGACTTAACAATGAGGCTGCATTTGAATAGGTGCTGTGTTGGGTATCGATAGAATTGTCCCCACACTTAGCAAACATCCAGTTACTCTTGTGCATGCTGTGTGTACGTTTTGCTAACACAAGGGCTTTGAATGTAAGTTGCATCCTTGCTCCCTAAGAATGGAGGTTGGCTGTTCATTGTTGTCTTGGCTAATGTCTCCCCTCTCAGGTAATTATATTTCTTTTCTGCCCTCAACTTATTGGTAAATAGTTTAGAGTCTTGGAACGTTTCTCAGACACCCACTCTTCACGATGGATTAGACACAGATTCACGGTGGTGGGTGCTGAAGCTGCCAGTGGGGAGGTAGCTTGTGCCCTGGGGAGTGTGTAAAAGCTGTGTAGAGCATTGCTGAATTACAGCTCCCCCCCCTCCCCCCTTAGACAGCCGGAGGGAGCAAAGCATTTTGCAAATAAGGGACAGAGCTGCTAAGCCAGTTACCAAACACCATGAGGAATATTGACATGTAGCCAAGCTGGCCTTTAGCTACAGCTGAGAAGTAAGAGGCAAAGTAGTCTTGATCCCTTTTACCAGACAAACTACTCTTTCTGTGAGTGTATGAGGCTTTCCAGAGAGAGGAGGTCTGTTAAAGGCTTAACTAGCACATTAAACCAATGGAAAACAGCGCATAAACAATGGGTTAGTTCAGTTCAAAGATGCAGGGATTGCTAATAAGGTATGGCTTTGTTATGCCAAGTACCAGGGAAGGACACATCTCTAAGGCTTGGTATGGCAATGAGGGGTTGTCTACCTGAGGAAAGGGGAGGGGGACCCTAAGGCCCCTGTGTTCATTGGTCGTCGCTGTGTTGGCTGGTTCCCGGTGGCAGGTTGCCCAGTAGCACAGTGCCCACTCTGTCGTCTCCCTGTTTCTCCCGAGGGTCCAGTTCAGCTTCTCTCTGTTGCTGTTACGGACTGCTGTAGCAAGCTGCGGAGCTCCTCTCCCTACTCTAGCGCCATTGCTCTTGGACAGTGTCTAGTTCTGAAGCCTCTCCAAAGCATTGTACAGCTCCTCTGTCAGAATAAGCACTGAGAGAACAGAAATAGCATGGGCCTTTCAGGGACATTTTAGATGTGGTTAATGTTCTATGCAGCAAAAGAGAGCCTGACCTGTCTGCTGAGGCAAGGGAATGACCTGGCCCCTGTCTCTAGGGTGTCTCAGTACCGTGGGATTGTTCTTGGGTTTTTAACTCGGTCTGGGAGGTGGGTGCTGTTACCCCCTCCTTGTGCTTCTACTCATTGTAAACTTCATTTATGCAGTTGTAGGCATCTATTTTATCCGTCACGTCACTTTTATGTTTGGTTTGGTTATTCTTGGGGTCAGGAATGGTTTTTTTTTACGGATCTGCTTAACAATCCTCTTCCAGTCCAGTCCTGCCTAGATGAAGGCCTACCTGGGTGTTGCCAGTGAGTGGTGTGGACTGTGACCTGGGGTTGATTCTCTGGCAGGCACTGCTCTATAGTTAGCAGGGGGCATTGGGGTGAGTGGGTCTGGGTGTGAGCTGCTGAGTTCATGCTTTGGTGGAACTACAGGTTTTAGGCTTTGCCCTGTGGTAGCATTTCGGCTTGTCTCTGGGCGAGGGAGTGGATGGTGCAATGGAGTGAGGCGGATTTCCACTAGCTAATCTATGCCTGGCTGACAGCCATTCAACCTCTTCTTTCCACCCTCCATGCTGAAGATGGGTCAGGCAAGGTGATCCAGCTTAAGGAAGCCCAGACGCACAACTCAAACTCTCCCCAGCGCTTCTGCTATACGAACACGCTCACCCCCAAATGGCACGACATCTGGACCAGGATACAGGTAAGAAACGAGTGTGGCTATGCCCTTCCTAATCTGTCCGCTGGGCGAATTAATGCCCTGCTGAACTTCCTGCCTCGTTAGCGTTCTTTGCTTTGCACCATCCCAATTAGAGCCTTTGTAAGTCTGGATTAAGCAGCTAACAAATTTATTTAATACAAATCCTGCTTTGTCTTTCATTTTTAATTTCTCTTCTAGTTGGGATGCAAGGTTAAGGCTGGTCTTATTGTGGAGACCCCTGTGTGCAGCCAGGTTGCCGTTGTTTTTGTAGAGGCTACGCGTTCTTGTTCTGTTCTACCTGCATCCAGGCTGTGCTAGGAGCTGGACAGATGTTTTAAGAACATGCAAAAGATCTTGCAGTCTGAGGGCACAATTGCCTTTGTGTCTGGATGCAGAGACACCTTGCTTCTTGCTGGGCATCTAAATGCTGTAGCTGGCAATGGGTTTGTTATGAGGGCGGCTGTCTCTCCTCTTGTCTAGATTGACAGATAAGTTAGTTTATGCCAGTGCATTGAAACTGACCCATGCACTTGTCCTGCTAGTGAATGAATTTAAATGAGCCCATTGAGAGAAGTGTCTAATGTTGGCTCTTGGGGCTCCTGCTGTCTGAGCATCCCAGAGCATCGTGCAAACATTGCCCTGTACTGCAGGGAGGGATTGCTGTTTTCTTAGCTACAACTGGGGGAACTGAAGTGCATGCAGGAAGTGGGAATGCTAGCTGCCTTGGGTATTGCCAGAATTGTAATGCTACCTACAGCAAGCGTATTCCTGGAGTTCTGGCTGACGAGGTGGAAAGACTTTTAAAATCTTGCAGCTTGGTTGCTGAAATGATCCCAGGCATTCACATTTTGGATGTGCAAAGCTAAGCTTGTATTTGCACAGTTGGTATGTCTTTCTCCAAGACCTTGCACAGAGACCTGCCAGTGGATTAGATTTTGGGGTAACAACAGTTTTGGTCAAACTTCTAAAGATTCCCCAGGCCCAGTGTACAGCAGTTTTGATGGCATGAATCAGTAAATCGGGACGAGGACATGGATTTACCAAAATGAGCAGTGGGGTTAAGGCATGATCTTTTTTTTTTTTTCTTCTGTGCATCTTGTAAACAATACTTAAACCTTCAGTGCTCCGCACCTTTCTGTAGGAGTTTGTTGCCCTGCTCAACTGTGTTCCAGGACTTTCAGAATAGTTTCAGGGCTTCAGCGTATAAGTGACTTGTTAATTGCAGCCTTTATGTTTCACTTAAATTTACCTTTCTGCAACAGAAGCCTGTTCCTTCTAGCACTGTCCACCACCACCAAGGTGAGCAACTGATCTCTCTCCTCTTTAGAACAACCCAGAAAACTCCTATGTCCTAACTTGGTCTTTTGATATCCAGTTCTCCTAAGCTTCCTTCACAGGCCTTGCTACTTAAACCCTTTATCACTCTCTCCTGAAGCCTTCGAGACTTGTCCACAAGCTTTGTGTTCTTTTTAATTTGGTTGTGTGGGGAGGGAAAAGGGGAATCTATAGCTCTTGGCTTCCTTAGGCACTTTGTCTTTCCCAGCCCAAATTTGCCACCAGACTGGATGGTCCCTTCAGCATTCCAGTTACCACCCTTCAAAGTCTGACTGAAAACCATCCTTGCATTCCCCTATAAGACTGGAGATTTTTTAACAGTGAATACTGGAGCTGCCTAGAGAGATGGTGGAATCTTCTTCCCTGGAAGTTTTCAGAAAAAGACTGGACAGGCATCTGTCAGGGATGACATGGATCTAGGGAAATCTTGCCTTGGGGCAGGGGTCTGGGTCCAGGGAGAGGCCTGGGGTGGCAGGCTCCTGGGGTTTCCTGCCACATCCCTTCCTGTTACTTGGGGCTAGGAGCAAGCTAGGGAAAAATGCATCTTCTCCTCACCCCCCAAGCATTGCTGCTTGGATGAGGGCTTTCTTGCTGCTGCTGCTGCCTGGCCACTCCTGGACCTAGATTTTTTTTTAAAAAGGTGGTTCTTGTTTTTTGTTTGTTTGACAGCATGACTCCCAAAATCCCTTCAGCTCTCCAATTATGTGGTTCTTCTCCTCCCCCTGCAGATCCGGGTGAACAGCACCAAGATGATCCGGGTGACCCAAGTAGAAAGCGAGGAGAAGCTGAAGGAACTGGAGGAGTTCAATATCTGGAGCTACATCGGCTCCTTCTTCAAGGAGAAACTCAACGACACCTACATCAACGTGGACCTCTACAGCAGCAAAACCTGCCTCATGGTAGAGCTGCCAGAGTCAAACACCAACTACAGCATTGTCCTCTCACACGGTACGTCTCCCTGGCAATGGGGCGTCCCCTCTAGAGTCTCTGCCTTGTAGGGGATGTTCCTCTGATACAAGCAGCACTGCTGACTAGGAGCGGCAGGTGGCACTTCCCAAATGTCTTGTGTGCTAGACCTCATTATGAGCCTTGACTATAATCCTGCATCCCCAGACTATAACGCATGTGTAAAATCTATCGCCTATCTAACGAATATAGAATTAAGCTAAGCGGGCTCATCTCAACTTCATGTATGTATTTCCGGTCTCTCTCTGTATATTCCACTCCCTCTTTGCTCCCCTCCCTTTCTCTGTCCTAGACTGTAAACACCTCAGGGAAGGGACGTTTTTGGCACTACATGATCATACCAACCCCATGTACGAATGGTATGACCTTGCTTAGGGTCCCCTGTCCCCCCCCAGCAACTAGATAGATGTTTCTGCTGTAGCAGCCAATTTTTTCAGGTGTCTTGATATGAAACCCTCTTGTTTTGCAGTGTGTGATCCCAGGCTCTTTGTGGTTTCGTTCCTGGGCCTTGCTCTGTTTTTCTGCGGGGACTTGCTGAGTAGGTGAGTTTGGAGCTTAGAAGCAGGACCCCAAATGTCTGGAAAATTGTGGTGGGGGGGTCAGCTGTGGTATTGTGAAAATAAGGGGCATCCACACCGTCTTAACACACAGGCTATTTTGTAAAGGTTCACACTGGGAGTTTGGTGTTAGTGAGCTGGAAACCTTGTTATCACCTGGTTGGTGGCTTGATACACAATAGGCTACTCTAAATTTGCATAAATTTATTTTTAAAATTTATTTATTTATTTAATAGATTTTTACCCCGCCCCTCCTGCTAAAGCAGCCCGGAGTGGCTTCCAACATAAAAACACAATACAAACAATTTAAAACATCTGGTAATTAATATTAAAACAGGGCTAAATATAATAAATATATAATAAATAATGGGTAAATAATAGGTAAGGTGGGGGAGCTAAAAAACCCTCACCCTACCCTCCCACCCTCCCCAAAGGCCTGGGCGAACAGCCAGGTTTTGCAGCTTCGCCGGAATGTCAACAAGTTTGGGACCAGGCGAGCTTCCTCCAGGAGGGAGTTCCAAAGGTGCGGTCCGGCCACTGAGAATGCCCTCTCCATTGTGGCCCCTCGCTTAACACGGGGGACCTGCAAGAAGGCACCCCCGGCAGACCAAAGGAACCGCTCTGGGGCGCGGAGGGTGAGGCGGTCCCTGAGGTACCGGTATTTACATAACATGCTGCAGGCAAATTGGCATTCTCCAGTTCTCTTCCTTAGGAGAAGTGTCGCAAAAAGCTGCTTCTGAGCTATTCTACCTGCTTTCCCCTGCTCTGTTGGAACCCTTTACCCCAATTCTCTTCTCTGCATTTGCTATGCCCTATGGGTGTTAAGAAATGTCCCGGTTCGGTCTGTGCAGCCCCCACTCCCATGTTTAGTGTGTAGAGTCTAATACACTGGCAGCTATTCTACATTGGTGCAGCCCCCACTTACAGGCTTAGTGAAATGTCATCCAAGCCTGCGATCCATCTCACCCCCCACTTCTCTGGCCCAGATACCCCAAGCAGTCACAGCACCCACCGACGAAATCCGTTCTGCTGTTCTGGGCAAATAACCTGCAGTAATAACTTCCTATGGCGTTACGACCTGTTATGTTGGTTGCAAGCAAAAACGGTTATTTTCAAAAGGTAAGAAACTTCCACTGCCTTGCGGATGCCCCCCGCCCCCCCCACCTGCCTTCTATTTCTTAACATGCAGTGGCTTCCCAGCCCCAGTTAAAAAAAAATGGCATGTTTCCATAGGGCCAACATCTCTTAATGTTTTTAGATGAGTTGGTGTGTGCACTGGCATGCCTGTGGCAGGACGTCTATGCAGTTAAATAGACCCCTGGATTGGCACTCAGGTGTGGCGTGCAGCCAATCCTAGCTAGGCATTGTCCCATCTCTTGAAGCTGTTCAGGATGTTTGGGGCACATTCTGCAGAGTTCAGGCACCAGAACTGCAGCCATGGTGATGCATGCGGAGAGCTGCTTCTTGTTTGTTTTTGTGCTCCGGGCCTCCCTTTTTGCCATTGAGCAGAATCTGAGACTGAAGGTGTGTCCTGCTTCGGTGCCGTGCAGTTGCCTATCTCCACTGTCAACGGGCCATGATGACGAAGATCGCAGCTGTAGAGGGGCACCTGACGTTTGCTGACAGCTACCTGTTGGCATACACAACCATGAACCCCAACACCATGTGCAGGGCTGTTGCCACCATGAGGATTGTCTGGGGGAAGGAGAAAGACTTGGACTGGCAGGAGAACATGCTGTGCTCATGGGGAGATGGTGAGTGGTTCTCCAACTTCAGGATGCCCTGCCATCTCATCCTGCAGATAGCCAAGATCCTCAGGCCTTGACTGGAGAAACAGGTGCCGATCCCCACTGAGAAGTGTGTTGGCATCACCCTCTGGGAGCTCACCACTCCTGCTGCTCTGTTGCCCAGCAATTTAGCCTTAGAACCTCCACGGTTGGCACCATATTAGTGGAGGCTTGCACAGTGACTGTGGATGCCACTCTGAGCCTTTGGGGAAGGGTGGAGTATAAATGTGAATAAAGTGTTGCTGGACTGCTTGGTGCAGTGGGCTAACCCTGTGGAGGTAAAGGAGGTCTTTCAGTGTGAGGGGTACTGTATAGGGGAGATCAAAAGGAATAATAACGCCATCTTCTGCCCACACCATAACAAGGACAACTACCTGAACTGGAAGGGCTTTTTCTCCATGGGTCGTCAGGCTGTGGACCCCCATGCTTATTTCATGGACGTGCTTGCTGGGTAGTCTGGGAAGAACCATGAAGCCCTCCTCTTCCATTGGTCGCCCTCCTTCTGGTCTCATGTACACAGGAGATTTTGGATCCTCCACTGAAACATGCATTGAGAGGAGTGCTCATGTGGCCGGTTGTTCATGGGGGACCCTGCCTATTCACTGAAACCTTGGCTCGTGAAGGCATAGAGCGTTGCCCGCATCCCGGAGCAAAGGTATTTTAATTGGCAGCTCAGCACCACACACTGTGTTGTGGGGAGAGCTTTCAAGCTTTTAAATCAGCGCTGCAGACTAATTGTAGCCAGAATTGATTTCCAGCTAGAGACCGCTCCACTGCTAACTACCACAGCCTGTTTTCGCCACCATATCTGCAAGATTGGCAGGGCTGTGCTTGAAACCCCAGGGAACTAGTTCTGGCGAATAAGTACCCCTGTTCTTTGTTCAACCGAATTGAGCAGAGCAGCACGTAGCTGGAGAGATCTGGGGTGAATTGTGCTGGCACATCAGATGAGATCTTCACCCAACACCCACCATCAGTGACTTTTTCACAATTAAAAGTTAAGGAGTCAGTTAAGGAGTCTTAACATTTTTTGTAACAATAAAGCATTTCAGAATTTATCTTCTCTGGGACTGTTTTTTCCTCTGTCCCATCTGCCTCCTTCCTTTTCCTCCTGGTATTGCATCCCCCATGCTTACTGTCCGGCAGGGGGCTTCTCCCCATGGGGTCCCTATGGCCATTCCCTTAGCAGCAGGCTGATTGCCTTTCCACCTGGATTCATCTCCTTGCCCATTGCCTGGCTTGCAGCCTTTCCCGGTGAGATTCCTATCGCCTTTCTCTTGGCACCCGTGCAGTGGCCTTTCTCCCCCCCACAAGAGTTTCCTATTGTCATTACCGCAGTAGCTGGCTTTCCTGTGAGTTTCCCATTGTCATTCCCCACCAGACGTCTTTCTCTCCTTTTGTAAAAAGAAAACACATAATACAAGGCTTATGAAAAGTGACCAAACTTGATTAAAAGTTTTTGTAAAAGCTCGTCCCTGTGGAGTCCCCTATGCCTAGTAGCACCCTGAAGGAGAATTCTCTTTGAGGTTACTATTGCCCTTTCTCTCTTCCCCACATCTTTCACCTCCCAATGACCAAACCTTAAACCCTCCTCCACATACACCCCTCACTCCTGCCCAAAGAAGCATGGAAATCAGGGTTTATAAAAAAAATTATTGCAGGATAAGAACATAAGTAGGGCCATACTGGGTCAGATGAATGGTTCATCGAGCCCAGCACCTGTCTCCGACAGCAGCCAATCTCAGTCACCTGGAGAAGTCCCCAACAGGTTACAGTGGGGTGATCCATTCCCTGCTGTTCATTCCCAACAGTAAGAGGTTCCATTCCCCAAACCTACCTGGCTGATAGCTGCTGCTGGATCTTCCCTCAAGAAACTAGTCCAGCCCTTTCTTAAACCCAGTTATACTACTAGCCTTGACTACATCTTCTGGCAACAAATTTTACAACTTAATTGTGTGCTGAGTGAAAAAATACTTTATTTTATTTGTGTTAAATCTGCTACATGTTAGTTTCATAGAGGGTTCCCTAGCCCTAGTACTCTGAGAGGGTAAACATCCATTCCCTATTAACGTGTTCCACACCGCTCATGATCGTTATAAACTTCTATCCTATCCCCTCTGTCGTCTCTTCTCCAAGCTGGAGAGCCCCAACCTCTCTTCCTAGGGGAGCTGTTCTAAGCCCCTTATCATTTCTGTTGCCCTTTCCCTGTACCATTTTCTATTTCTACTATATCTCTTTTTGAGATGCTGAGACCAGAACTGCATACAATATTCAAGGTGCAGTCGCACCGTAGATTTATATAGTTGCATTATGGTATTCTCAGTTTTATTCTCTATCCCTTTACGAATAATTCCTAACTTTCCAATTGCTTTTTGACAGGTGCTGCACACTGAGCTGAGGATTTCAGTGTATTGTCCACAGTGACTCAGTCATTTTCCTGAGTGGCAACTCCTAATTTAGAACCCAGCATTGTGTACATAAAGCTTGGATTGTTTTTCCCTATGGGCATCACTTTGCACTCATCCACATTTAAATTTCATCTGCCACTTAGACGCCCAGTCACCCAGTCTCACAAAATTCCCCAACAATTCTTCAGTCTCCTTGTGTTTTAACTACCATCCTTGAATAACTTGAGATTGTCTGCAGATTTGATAACCACGCTCCTTACTCCCCTTTCCAGATCATTAATAAATTTAAACGCTGGTCCCAATACAGATCCCTGGGGCACTACGCTACTTACTTCTCTCCATTGTGAAAACTGATCGTTTAGTCCTACTCCTTGCTTTCTCTCATTTTAGCCAGTTATCAATCCACAACAGGACACCGCTTCCTATTCCATGATTATTTAATTACTTCAGTCTCTCATGAGGGATTTTATCATATGCTTTCTGAAAATCCAGACACACTATATCAACCAGCTCCCCCTTATCCATATGCTAGTTCACACCGTCACAAAATTCCAATAGGCACGACTTTCCTTCACTAAATCCATGTTGACTCTTCCCCATTAACACATGTTCATCAATATGCCCCATTATTCTGTTCTTAATAATAATAATTTCCATAATTTTGCCCAGCACAGACGTTGGGCTCACTGGTCTGTAGTTTCCAGGATCGTCTATGGAGCGTCTTTTAAATATTGGCGTATTCGCTACCCTCCGGTCCTCGGGTACGGTGGCAGATTTTAGCGATAGGTTACAAATTGGCAGTAGTAGGTCTGCGATATTATATTTGAGTTCCTTCAGAACTTTGCGGCGTAAAACATCTGGTCCTGGTGATTTTGTTTGTTTACTTTTTGTCAATTTGTTCGAGAATCTCTTCCAGAGTCGCGTTCATCTGTGACAACTCTTCCGATTCATCACCTATATAGAACCGTTCCGCTGTGGGTATCTCGCCCCAACATCCTCGGCCGTGAAGACTGAAGCAAAGAATTAATTCAGCTTCTCTGCAATGACCTTATCCTCCCTGAGCTAGCGCCCCTTTTGCCCCCCAGGTCATCTAATGGCCCAACTGACTCTCTAGCAGGCCTCTTGCTTCTGATGTATTTTAAAAACATTTTATTATTAGTCTTTGCCTCCTTAGCAAGTCTCTCCTCAAATTCACTCTTGGCCCGCCAGCCTTAATAACGTTTTACATCTAATTTGCCAGTGCTTATGCTCTTCCTTCTTTTCCTCGCTAGAAATAATTTTCCATTTTTTAAAGGATGCCTTTTTGGCTCCAATAGTCTCCTTCACCTCACTATTTAGCCATGCTGGCAGGTGTTTGATCCCCATGCTACCTTTAACCTGTGGCAGCAGATGACTGCACAGTCATAAAAGTAGTAGTATTACTTTTGCGCCTGCTCCTCTTGAGGGCAACTGCTTGGTGTGCTCGCTTGGGTGGGTGGATGGGGGTGGACCCGCTAGGTTGGTCTGGCCCCGAAGACTAATGGATCCAATTGGTTTCCAGAGCTCTCTGGGTTACATATTGACCTTGACAGCTACCCTGTGTTTGACCTGGTCACCTTGTGGAATGACCTCTTGATCATTGTGCACCCAGACATCCTCTTCCACTGCTGTGACAGCACAGGTTCTGATATATGGGGGACCTCAGGCGGTTGAAGCGGGAGGGTAGGTGGTTAGAGCTCTGATGGCGCTTGACTTGGCACTGGAACGGACTCATTGTAGCATAGATCTTTTGAAGAATTATGCTGTGGCTATGGTGGTGACAAAGAGAGCTGCTTTCTTTGCTATCGTAGCATCTGCAAAGCCTCATCCGTCAAAGCTGTTCCGGGTGGTGAATGGCCTGACTAATCTAGTCTGTGTCTGCCATGAACTAGAGTCATCTAGTGCCTCTTGTGATATTTTTATTTTACTTTTGCAGACCAAATTGCTTGTATTCACCACCACTTGGGTGCTGCTATTTTACCTACAGAGTCAGAGTTTGGAGTTGTGAAAGCTCAGCTCTGGATCAGTTGCAATTAGTGTTGTGCACTGAAGCAGAGGATGTGCTTGGAGCAATGCAGGCAACCAGTTGTGAAGATAAATCTTTACCTTTCTGGCCGGTGAAAGCTGGTAGGCTGGGGCTGTCAGTGCCTCCATTTGGGAGGGTAGGTCGTCAGACATCCTTAAAACTGTGGTTGTCCAGCCCTTGTTCAGGAAACCATCTTTGGATGCCAACTCCCTGGCCAGCTATTACCTTGTCTCTAACTGTACCTTTTTAGGGAAGGTTATTGAATGGGCAATTGCCTAGCAGCTTCAGGCTCATCTTGATGCTATCCGATTCCTCCCCTGTGGTATCCTTCAGGGTTCAGTCTTGCCTCCCCTCTTGTTCAACATGTATCTGAGACTGCTGGGCGAGATAGTTTGGAGTCGGAATGCTGACGACACCCATCTCTCTTTTTTCCTTGTTTGTCCGACTTAGTCCTGCAGTCTCTGTGCTTACCCAGTAAACTTTGGCATTTGCTTACGCCATAGCCACTTGATGATTAAGATACATGAACACAGGAATACATAAACATATACATCAACGTAAGGCATAATACATAAATATAAAAGCCATAGACAGAGGAACAAAGCTTCTCTGAACTTATACATTACCCCTACATCACTCAGGGCAGAATATGTAGATGCCAAGCCCTTCGAAGAGAGTGATCGTAGGGGCATTTACCCCTGAGCCGTAGATCGTATATATAGGACGCATAATCCTATTATGCTGCCTTACCCTTTCCGGTGACTTGTGTTGGCGCTGTGCTTACCCAATGTTTGGCTGCTGTTGGGCACTTGATGAGGGTGAGCCGATGGAAGCTGAATCCAGATAAAACTGAAGTTGTGATGACTGGCTGACTCTGTGACCTGGAGGGGAGTGAGACCCCTGTCATTGAGGTGGTCGAGCCCCCTCTAGCTACTCAAGTTCACAGCCTCCGAGTGCTTCTGGACCCCTTGCTGTGCCTGCATTGTCAGGTTGCGGCAGTGGGCAGAAGCGATTTTTGCCAACTCCACCAGGTGTCATGGCTGCAGCCTGTCCTTTCTGATTCAGATCTGGCCACAATTGTCCATGCTTTCATGACCTCACGGCTTGATTACTGCAATGCGCTCTACATGTGGCTGCCCTCGATGACTGTTCGGAAGTTGCAGCTGGTGCAGATCGTGGCGACTCTGCTTCTTTCAGGGGTGGATCACCATGTGCACGTTATACCTGTGACTTGCAGTCTGCACTGGCTTTCCAGGCACAATTCAGGGTGCTTGTTTTGACCCTTAAAAGCCCTAAATGGCCTAGGCCTCACATATCTGAAAATCCACTTTTCCTTCCATGCTCCACTGCAATCAGCTGGGAGCACTCTCTTTGGGGTACCACCTGCCAGTCTTGTTAGTACGATGTTGGCCCACAGAGGTGTTCATGGCTGCTGCCCTAGTATTATGGAATTCCCTTTGCCTGGAGGTCTGCCTGAGCATATTCTGAAGGTGCTGTAAAACCTTTCTCTTTGGCAGGTGGGGATACAAGTTGGGGTGAGGTTGGAGACTTTTTTAAAAGAGATTTTAATCTTTTGTGTGTTTATTACTGTAAGCTACCCTGAGCCTTCAGGGAAGGGCGGGGTATAAATTTTAATAAATAACTTTCTTGATCCTCCTCCTGCAGATTGGGTTGAGGCAGTATGTTCACAGGGGGTGTACAGGAATGACTGGCTGGGGGAGGTGTGCCTAGCCCAGGCACTGTTCCTGGGCTTGGGTGCTTTCCCTGGGAGGTGGAGTGTAGGGGGGATGCCAGCGCCGGCAGTGTGGTTTCCCCATAGGTGGGCATGAATGGCTGATGGGAAATGGTGCCTCGCCCTGGGCAACAGTGCTCTCAGTTGCGGTAAAACATGCTCTAGCAGGGAAGTCGGGATTTGAATGAATTGGAACAGGCTGTTCTGCGTTTTTGTCCACATCTAGCACATGTCCTTGCTCACCCGCTTGAGCATGCTGTCCAATCCCTCAAACTGTGCCAGCAGTGGGTCCGATTCCAATCCTTCCCCCAGCAGTCCAGGTGAGTCTTGACAGCAAAAGCCTTGCCCTCTGCTGCTGCAGCAGCTGCCTATGGCCCCTGGACATGCCCTGTATGGTGACACGGATCTTGTCTTCCTGCCGCGTGATCACGCCGAGCAGCTCCAAGGCCAAATCCTCCATGTTCTGCCCATTGCAGACCCGAAAATCTTGGTTCCTTTGGGTACTTGTGGCAAGAGGCTCCATGTGCACCCGTTGCATGGAGTGACAGCAAGCAAAGCCATTATTAGTTCATACCTCCCCACCCACCTTCCCAGCCCAGTTCTTTTCACCAGCCAACAGCCGCTTAAGTCAAGGGGCCACCGAAGGGGAAGCGAGTATCGGGTTTCTACGGCCGTTGTGGCAGCGGGATCTCAGCGGGGTTTGTCTCTCTTCCAGCAATCACTGCAAGGGAGTGAGGAACATACAGAAATCAGCCACTGCCACTTGTACCGTGCTACCCTGCCACTGTCAGTAGCCATCTTGCTCTGCCCCCCCCACCCCCCATACTGCTATGTTTCCATGCCCCCTCAGCCACCCACCATCACTACCACCCCAACTCTCATGCCTACCATGCCTGGCCTCTGGGCCTGTGTCCCAGTGAATTTTCTGGCTCCTCCTGTGGCCTCATGGCCACCTGTCAGTACAATAAACAGTGAATAACCCCTTTGTTTTCAGTTTAAAATGATCTCTCCTCTCCCCCCAATCATGGGTTTTGCAAAAACTATTCTGTTTTTACTGATTTTTTCACCTGAATTTTGTATCACTCAAGTACATAAAAATAGATAATTTTATTAGGAAAATGCAATACGTTCATCTTTTTGCACTGATTTTCACCCATTTTTGTTGCAATAAACACCAATAAATTCCTGGGGAAAATAAAAACTGAAAATGAAGGACCGTAGCAATTGAAAAGATAATGAAATAACAATATACAGAAGCCTTTAGCATGCAACTGTATAAATGCAACCCCTCCTGGTGCATTACCTTACTGTTCTCCACTTCCACAGCCTTCAGGTCTTCTCCATCTTCTCAACCAGAACTTCGGGTGGCTCCTGAAGCACCATTTGGGCCAAGATCTCTTGGAACACTGCTTCATTCCAGTAGCATTTTACCAGGGCATATTGTACCTTCTGTCTCTGCCCCCACCCCCATAGTGTGATGAAAGCCTTGGTGTCACATTTGGTCCAGGGAAAGCTGCATTGGCAGGCAGATCTTTAGGAAGCGAGCACCTGAGATTGCCCGGTGGAGGCAGCGGTGTTGGCTGTTGGCCGGTTGTCTGTATTAGCCATGGCCCTGGTGATGGTAATTCTCCGTAAGTCGTTCTGGTGAATGCAGAAGCTGGGGAAAAAGCAAACATCGGGCATGTACTGCCAACCAGGATGATCTGGGAGACCACATGTCTAAAAGTGGTGTGGAGGACTTTTAAGGTGGACGTTGCATACATGGCAGTAAGAGCGAGAGAGGCTGGAAGTGGTTGATCCTTGGAATGCTCTAAGCTTTTTGCCCGCAACTCTGGTGCTGGAGGAGCTGTATGAGGAGGCTGCACACAACCTAACTGACGGGACGTGGACGCAGACATGTAGGCGCATATTAGCCTGCCTAATAAACACGTTCGCCTGCATTCGCTGGCTCCACATTCTCTGGGACCCCACCGTGAGTGGGGGCTGTGTGTCCGGTGGGTGGTGGCCATGTGGCGGGCGGGGATGAACACCTAATAGATAACCTGTTGTGGGTTATCGTCGTCCCATTTGTTAACACCCTACAAGTCTGTGTGGGCCCAGAAAGGTCCCTTTGACCACCCAACCAGTGCCTTTTCTCTCTGCAGGAGCTCCCTCTTCTTCTACTCGGCTGGCATAAGTATTGGCATGCTGAGTTCGCTGCTGATTTTAATCTACCTTATGTCCAGAATGGTGCCCAAGGTGAGTGAGACTAGGTTGGCCATAGCTTGGGGGCCACAGAGGCAGAATTGTTGGCTCACTGGCATCTAGAAGTGTAATGGACTCTAGATATTCCCTAACGCCGGAGTCTCTTATTGGCATGGCTCGGGGGGTAGGGGTGGGGGGCGGCTTTGTACACCAGGAGGAAAGAGCCTTTCAGCAATCGGCTATTGGCAATACTTCTGTCTAGTCTGCTGTTGCTCCACACAGACGCAAGTACCAACCTACTCTGTAGCTTGGTACGTGGCTCATAACTTCCTTATATTTATCAATACCTATAACTTTGAATGAACATAGGTTGTGATAAAAGTACTTCTAAGGCCTGAATTGTAGAAGTGTCCTAAAAATTGTTTGGGTGTATTGTTGCGCTTAAAGTATTCTCAGCCTATGGCTGTGAAGCTCCCCCCCCCCAAATCAATTGAAACTGGGGTTTGCTGGCTCTAAATCAGGGTTGGGGAGTCGGTGGTTTGGCCCCTTTCCAGTTCCTGGATCTGTTTAATGGATCCAGCCCTTCCGCTCAAGCAATACGAGTGCGAGCTCAGGGGAAGGGAGTGGAGATTGGGGCATGCACCCAAAGATAGGAGATGGATCAATGGCATTGATCCATGCTCTGGACCCTTCCTTTCCTTCCTCCCTCCATCTTGAGTACACCCGTTAAGCATCCCTGCCCCAGCCCCTCTCCAGTCCACAGAGCTTGTACTCATTTATAGAGTGGCCCACGAGAGGGAAATGGTTCTGCAGCCCTTTTCTAAACCATCTCTCTTTGGACTGGTGCCAGTTTGTGGCCGTGCTATTGCTGATGCATGATTGGGCTGAGTTGTCTCCTTTTGCAGAGGGTTAACGGGGCGAAGCCCTTCACACAGTACTGAGGGAAGAGCAGCGCTTGTTTTGCTCCATGAGCTACCCCCATGTTCCTGGCCTTGTGTGAATAAGCCCTTGGGGGTGTAGGAATGCACAAGAGCTGTCTGGCAGGGATATAACTCGTGCTCTTGTCTCCTCTGCCCTAGAAAAGTCCCATCTACTTCATGCTGGTGGGCGGCTGGTCCTTCTCCCTCTATCTCATCCAGCTCGTCTTCAGGAACCTACAGGAGATCTGCAAGCTGTACTGGGAGTACCTGCTGGGTGAGCATCCCTGCGCAGGAGAAGAGAGACGCTGGCAGCTTGTTGCTGTGGAGAAACGCAAGGAAATGATCACTTTCTCCTCAGACTGCTTCATGCTAAGAGGGTCTCATTAAGGCTAATTGAGTGGTGCAACTGAGGCTGCTCTAAAAAGGGAGCTGAGGTTGCTCTTATTTGCCAAGTAGGATTTTTGAGTCGCTTGACCAGGAAGTAGCAGGAATTTTCAAGCTCTGCCACCAGTAGTATGATGCCATGGGTTCCCAGAATCCTGCTGGCTCAGCCTCTGTGTTCTGGCAGCAGGGGTGAGCTTGTAGCCTGACCCTACAGCCTGCCTCGCTTCCAGGGCCTCGCATGAGACAGCTGCCACAGCTCCAGGGGGGAGGGGAAGGGGAAGAGTGCCCTAGTTTGGCTACTGTCCTGCCCCTTTGGTCCTGACTGCACCCTATGGTACTGTGTTCAAGAGAGTAATTCCCTGTTGTGTGGAGAAACCTCTTTGTCAGTTTTGAGTTGAATCAAGTGCAGCTGGAAGCCAATTGTGTGACCCTCTTAGACTGTGACTGCATTCTTAAATCTCTCTCCCTCCAGTGCTGGCTTCAATTTCAGGCTGGCTGTTCCCAGCTCGTCTCCCCGTTCCCTAGTAATTAGGCAGTTGAGGGAGTAATAAACCCATAGGAAGCGGGGGCTGTTATAGGGGCTGTCTCAAAAACCCTGCTTTGCCCCCAACAGGCTACATGGTGGTGGTGGGGCTGTTCAGCTTTGCTGTTTGCTACAAATACGGTCCCCTGGAGAATGAACGCAGCATCAACCTCCTCAGCTGGGCCCTGCAGCTCCTGGGCCTCCTGCTCCTCTACTCAGGCATTCAGATCCGACAGATTGCCCTCGCCTTGATGACCATCGCCATTTGCACCAAGAACCTGGAGTACCCCGTCCAGTGGGCTTACACCACCTATAGGTGAGAGGAGCTTGTGTGGAGCAGGACATGAGGTGCTGCAGTCAAGGTTGGCTTGAGAATAGGAGCCGAGTGGGGCCTGGTAACTGGCAGCTTTGCTGGGCTGTTAATCTGTTCACACGATCATGTCACCCCAGGGTTATTGACCCAGAGGTAACCGCCTTGGATTAACAACCTTGCTTTGCAGGCATTTGCACAAAGGTGAATTATCCACAGGGCAGACTCCTTGTTTGCACAAAGGACAAGGAGTCTGCCCTGTGGGTAAAATATTGTATTGGTTACTCACCTGTGGACACTTACTCTGGAGTGGGGGGGAAAATGTTTTGCTTCCCATTTCTTTCAGGGCTATAACCTCTACCTCAGTTTAACCTCACTTAAGCCTCATTCGCAGAGATCCCAGTTCCAGAGGAAATGACAGCTCTGGCTGGCTCCCCTCGCTCCCCCATTGATTGGGTGCTATCTGTCCGAAGACATGGGTTTGCCAACCTGGCAAGCCCTTTCAGACAACAGCCTCTTCCTCACAGGTTATCTTATCGGCAAATGTGGAGTTACAGCGAGCTAAGGGGCTATTGCTCTGGAATAAATAGTTGTGAGCAAGTCCTTAAAACTGCTAGTGGGGGGAGTATTTTGAGTACGAGGGTTGTTGGTTGCAGAATGGAGACATAACTTGTACGTCCCCGTTACCCAAATCAAGGCATCAATTAAGGGAACAGAGATAAGCGGCCCCATGTGCTCTACAGGTGGCTAGTCGGACTTACCCATAAGTCCCTTGCTCTCGCTTTCTCTTGTTTCCCTGTTAATTGAGGGACTGAGCATCACAGGCCTATAGTTTCCAAGTTTCAAACTGGTGAGCATGGTGACTTCTCAGGCAGGGAGAGCAGGGATCAGGAAAGTGGGCGGAGTGGCTGGGTAGAGCGGAGAGCAGGGGCTGTGCATGTGCAGGGAGTGGGGCAAGCGGGGCTGGAACTTCTCTTGCTCTCTGGGTGGGGCGGTGATGTCGGGAGGCCCCAAAATTGCATGCAGAAAAGAAAGGCTCAGTCCCAAAAGTTTGAGAACCACTGCCAGAGAGTCTCTTCATTTAAAGGTGAACCCCCCAAATACACTGAAAGAGGAGCTAATGGCTGAGCTCTCCTGAAGGTGGTGCTGCCCAGGCCCATCCAGCTTGGCACTAGTGCTTGGCATTAGCTTCACTTCAAAGGATGGGGCCCACAGGGCTGAATCTCCCCTCTGGGGATTGGTATTGGTAAACGTCTCAACCTAGACTTTTCCCCCAAGTGCAGGCAGGGTCTGCTCACTCTCCCTGGGTCCAGTGGAACCAGAGTGGGGGCCATTGGTGTTGAGGGATTTTCAAAAATTTGCCAGAGTTGGTGATTCACAAGGGGCAGGTTAGTGGCGCTCAGCTAGCCCTGGGCAGTGGCTGTGGTTAGACTGAGCCTGTTCTCTGGCAGGTGCATGCTCATTGGTCAAAGGGTTGACAGTACTCTTACTCGGGCAGCCACTGGCCTAAATGTCAAACCCAAAGAGGCCCCTAGGTGGTGCCAGCAGATGCTTTCCAGAGGCTGCCTTTGGATGCCCCTCTTACTTCCTCCCTCACCTTTTTAAAAAAGCACTGCTAATGGATTTTGTTGTACAGCGCTCTGAGCACCATCTCTGTTGGTGAGGTACCATAGAAATATAAGTTGTTACTTCTGGTGCATAGATGCTGCTGTGATAGTCTGGAGTCTCCCCCTAACCTGTCATGGTGGCTTGCTGCCCATCCCTGCTCTCATTTCCCACCTCTCCTCTGGTCTGGTTGGGCAGCTCTCTCTCTCTCTCGATTTGTGAGCCTCGGAGTGTAAGTGACTTGCCCAGGGTCCTACAGGGTCTCTCTGGCAGTTGGAAAATTAACCCAGGTCCCAGGCTACTGGCTTAACTAGACAGTTGTGCCCCAGCTGTTACTAAATGTGGAGCTGGTGGGGGGATTATTTCTTCTAGCCTGCATAGTGCAAGCCACACATTCTGAGCCATAGAAGCAATACTAGTCTCTCCTCCCTTCTACCCCGAGTTGGTAACTTCCTGGGTAGAGGCTCCCTATCCCAGCATCACCTCAGGGCTCTTGCTAGAAGCTCGGCTCTGGGTTCAAGTGTACTGCCGCAGCTAATGCCATGGTTGTTCTCCTTGCAGCAAGGTGCGCCAAGTCACTGCCAAGCCGCTGCCACCACGCTTGCTAACTGAGGAGGAGTACCGGCTCCAAGGGGAGGTGGAGACCCGCCAGGGCCTGGAGGAGCTGCGAGAATATTGTAGCAGCCCAGAATTTCCTGCCTGGAGAGCTGTCTCCCGCATCCAGTCTCCGAGGAGGTAACACCTGGAGAGAGACCAGCAGCGCCCCCTGCTAGCGTGGGTGGATGCCTCTGAAATATAGTCTCTTCCCCAGCGGGAGGGGATGGTGACTATTGTGGTGCAGTTGCCTCTTCTACTCTAGAGCCTCCGCTGCGAGACTTGCTCCCAGTGCCGCTGATGGTCCTAGTACCATTGGAGACCGTAACTGCCCCTGATTCTCGTGTAACATCCCAGCACGCAGGTGGTGGGACTGCCTTAAATAATGCTGACTCTCAGCGCCCCCCAGTGGTCCTCCATCTGCCTGAACAATGCAGATATCTAGGGACTGGAACAGCGAGGCAGGACTCCTGGGTTCTTCCCAGTTCTGGGAGGAGAGTGGGGCATGGTGGGTTAGAGGCAAGGGATGCTGAGAACCAGGATTTGTGTATCTATTTCCAACTGGAATAGGAGGGAACTTGGAATTCCATTATTGTGACTTTTTTTTTTTAATTGGAAAGGGGCAGCTCGCCCATTCTGATCAAAAACCAGAGCAACCTATATTTTGCCCAATTCAGTTTGGAATCTGATGAAATATATTAAAACCAAACCCCAGCACACGTGCAGAATGGCCACTGCCCTTACAGTAGGGCCACTATTTTGACTGCGCATGTGCAGAGTTTGGGGTTTTTCTGGTCAGGATTCCAGTTGGAATTCGATTGAAAAATAAAACAGCTATCCCGCTTTTGCCGGAACTTCTGCGAAAACAGAATAGCTGTTTGGATTCAGGCCTACTCTGGAAGGCGAGCAAATTGTAGTAGGTTAGAGTAGAGAATGGGGTGGTGGAAGTCTGTGATCTGTAATTCTCGGGTTCTACTCCTGACACACTTCTGCCGTGGTTTCCTCATCTATAAAAAAGGGGGTCAGTGCGCCCTAGAGTGTTGTGCCAGCCCTTTAAGAGCAGTGCCAGCCCTTTAAGAGCAGTGCTAGCTTTGACAGTGCCTTCACGTGTGCCCCCCCCCACCCCTCCATGCCCTGTTATGCTGCAGGTTTGCAGAATTTGTTGAAGGCGCCTCGCACCTCACCCCCAATGAGGTCTCGGTCCACGAGCAAGAATATGGGCTGGGGGGCTCCTTTCTGGAGGACCAGCTCTTTGAGGAGGATGGGGAGGAGGAAGATGACCACAGCTTCGGTGCAGAGGATCTCGTGGAACTTTCGCTGGCCCGAAACCATCTGAACTCAAACTGAGACAGTGGCTGGTATTGATGCAAATGGATGACTGGCACCGCAGGGATACTGCTCTGAACCCCCTGCTGTGACTGGGTATAAAGCAACTGTGCACAGGGGCAAAGCCATGAGCTGGGGGCCAGTCTGTTCCATTGGGGCAGGAGGTGGGTGTTGGAGGGGAGCCTCCATGCACAACCAGCCTAGGCTACAAGCCACACTCAGGGACTGAACTGCAACCACCACCCATGCTGGAAGCTGGGACCTGCCACGATACAAGAGGCAGCAACAGGGGCTGTGGCTGGCTAACACAGCTTCCATTTTTCTTTCTGTCCTCCCTGGCAGAGAGCTAACCTCTTAACCTTGGTTGGGGTAGGAGTTTCTTAAGCCTCTTTGTAGCATAGCCGGGCTTGGCACTCTGCACTGATCCCCTTGTGCCCTGCTGCTTATACATGCACACGCTGCCTCCTGCTGGTGCCCCTTCAGCCCAAGGGCTGAGGGAGGTCAGCCTGCCCAGGTTCCCCAAGCTCGTGACAGAGTGCCGTCCTTCTTGGCACTCCCATGTTGTTGCTCTGAGGAACTGATACATGTTTCTACTCCGCACTGCCTTCCTTGCATCCGAGGAATGTGATGGTTTTGGAATCTCTCCCCTGCCCCACAAAAAGCACACGCTATCCATCGCACTCCCATGCCCAGCTGAAAGGGGCAGAGCCCTTCCCATGAGGCTCAGTGGCCTTCCGGCAGCCAAGGAGAGTCTGATTTGCAGGAGAGAACTTTGCCCTAGCAGTGCCGCTGCTTTGCCTGGTTCACCTGCTGCTTCTGAAAGCTTTCTGGGAAGCGTCGCTGTCTAGATCATTAGCCCAAGGGTGCAGGAGAGAAAATTAACTTTGACCAAAGAGAGCCTCTGTCCCCAAGTAATAATCCCAGATTAATGGCTGTCTGTGACTCCACCAGCTGAATGGGTTTAAAATCTACTGGTTAGGTTTCTTTGAACCTGTGCATGTGTAGGGTACCACCCTCAGAAAGGTATTGGTTGGGCACCTCATGTCGGAGAGCTAATTTATTGGCCCTGCCTGGCCTCAGATGCTGTATACCCTGCATCGCTATGGAGCTGACCTTGTCTCCTTTCCATGGGGCTCTTTGTAGTGTCGGTTTCAGCTCAGGGGGGAAAGACTGTGTAGCTGACACTTCCTTGTGCTGGGGTGTGTTTGCTGTGTACACAGTACTCCAAAGCTGTAGTGTTGTTGCCAAAGACTGTTTAACTGCTTCAGGCCCGTGGCTCAGCACTCTGAAGCACCCTTCCTTTCCTCACTTTTGCAGGCCTCGGTCTTGGCATCTCTGCCTCTTGTCCTGGTAGCGTTGGAGAGAATTGCCATGAGCTGGTCACATAGGGCTGTTCCTTTCTTTACCAAATCTATAAGCTGCCCTCAATTCCCCGAAAGGAATCCAAGAATGTCCTCTTTATTCTGCGTGGATTCTAAGGAGTTTCCAAATATAGGAGTGCGGAAACAATTCCTCCCAAGCCCCAAATCTCTCTGAATAAGGTCTGCTAGCATCCTTGACACAGAGACCCGACTTGCTGCAATATTCAGAGCAGATTCGTGAATGTTAGTGTCTTGACATGCTAAAGCGACCTGATCTTCAAAGAGGGGGGCCCTCTGAGGCCAGGGCCCTGCCTGTCAAGCTCTGAGAGTGTTTTTTCTGACAGGCTTATTGTGCCTTAGTGTTTTCCTAGTCTCTTCGATAATGGGTGCAAGAAGAACCTGGAAACCTAACTGTGCTGTCTTTGTCTGCTTTTTGTCTCTATTTCCTCCTCCTGTGAATGTGACTTGAACTACTATGCAAAGTGTTTGTTAATGTAACAAAGGAAATGGCCAGCCCGGGCTTTACAGGAAATGGCATCTGAGAGTGCTACTTAACCCTCTGGAGTCTGCAGGCCCTGATAAGCAACCACTGTGATCTCGTCTCCATTCCTGTTGGCCCTGTAATGTCCCCGAAGACTGCACAACCCACCTGTTCTGTGCTTTGGACTTGCGAGTCAATGGCTGCTGTGCCTTTCTTTCATGGGAGTGGATCTTTGGGGCAGTGCCAGAGCAGTGCAGTCAGCTGGGAGAAGGCCTAGGTTTTAGGATTTGTCATCGTCTTGAGGACAAGTCTGGGGTATTGTCCCCAAATTCTATGCAAGTGCTTGAGCAATAAAACTGCCCAGCAAAGAGATCACTGCCTCTTGGCCTGGTGGAGGTTCCGCATCCTCTTCCGAAATCCTTTTGCTGGACAAAGGCAGCTAAGCGACAATCGTTCTGTGGGTCCGAGGGGAAGCGCTAGACCTACGAAATGCAATTTATGTTCCTTGACGCGGTCAATAAGCTAAGTGTGTCTGAGCTTTTATTTTGGGGAGGAATTTCCCAGCTAGTTGTCTTCCAGCCTTTTTCCCCCTCATTTTTTTTTAAAGTGACTTGTGTTACTGTGCAAGCTTTGCTCTTGTATCCAAGATGTCAGTGTTACCAGATTGTGATGATCACTGATGGTGAGGAATGTACTGACAGCTAACCCAAATACTTTTCCACTGTAATTGTTCAAGGTCAAACTTTTAATAAAGATTTTGTTTTGTAGGAGACCTTGGCTTTTGTCTGATTTTGCTCTGACAGACTCGTTCTTACACATTTTCAGAGCAATCTCTCCTCACTACTTAAGAATAGCTTTGCTCCCAGGCTGGGTCAGACCAATAGGCTGTTGAGCCTAGTCCCTGTCCCCTGACAGTGACTGGCATAGGATGCTTCAGGGAAGCCTCGGGCTAATTGTGGAGTGATCCACCCCTTCATTGCTCCTAGAAGCCTTCTGTTCACCAGGGGCTAGTAACCAAAGCGGACAGGGTATAAAACCTACTGTTTGTGAGCGTAGCCGGTCCTTTTTTGAACTTGGTTGTATGTCACAACCTCCCATAGCAACGAGTTCTACAAGACACCTTTCCATTCAGGGGCTGAGGGAGAGCCCTGGCCTGGGAGAGCAGGGGCTGCAGGTGGGGAGAGCAGGGGATGTGGGTAGAGAGATGGAGGGCTGCAGCAGAGCTGGTGGGAGTCCAGAGCTGGGATATTAGGGAGCTCTTGGTTGGGAGTGAGGGGCAGCAGCTACAAGACTAGTACATTTCTGCTCCCACAGTCCCTGTCTCGGAGCATGTTCCCTTCTCCCCTTAACTGCTCAACCCTTGCTGCCATAAATGCCAGCCCTCCCAACAACTGAATCCCAAGCCTGTGGCTTCCTCTTCCCATGCCTTTATCCCTCCCCAGCACGGATCCCTTGCATGGGGCTGTTTTATAGCCCTGTTATAAATAGCTGCCAAAGAGCAGGGGAGTGGAGCTCTAATGTAGCCTGCATGTGGGTAGGGCCTGTGCAGATTTTTAAGGAACATTTATGAAAAATGCTGCAGGGCCTGCATTGGTGCTAGTGCAGGCCCTGCAGCATGTATTTTTCATAAGTGTTCCTTAAAAATCTGCATAGGTGGCCACCCTACCTGGAGGCCTTGTATGAGCTGCGTGGGGTGAGGGTGGACCTTGTCCCGTCCCAGCCTCTCCTTGTTCTTGGGTTGTATCTGTAGTTCACCTGCTACAAGGGGCGCTCCCTGTGAGAGCCCATTGGCAGCTGTGTGAGAGAAGTCTCTTTCCAGCACTCACTGACTCTGAGTGGGAAAACGAAGTGGTGGCCCAGGTAGAAGCCTTTGTAAAGGCGGCGGGAGGCCTGACCCCCTTCCTCTAGCACCGCTGCCACCGTAGCATTGACAGGCATCCCAGTTCTGAAAGGACACCCCTTATTTCAGCTCCGTAGGCCATGATACAACTACTCCACATAGGCCCTGACCTTTGCTATTATGCCGTGACTGCTTTTGCAGCAGTGACTTCCAAACTTTCTTTTTGCCTGTGCAATCCTATTTTGTGAATAAATACACTATCAACAAAGCCAGGGCAAGTCTATCCACACCAGTGCAAGCTCGTCCCCAGAGGGTGTGACACCCCCCCTGCCCCCATGTTCAGGATCCTTTGCCCTGTGTTTAGAGTAATGGCTTCGTCATGAGCACTTGAATGAACTTCACGGGAGAGAGAGAACAGAAAGTCATGGAAAGGGCAGCAGATAGCTTTGTGCTACATCAGTGTACACAAGAGACTAAGTAGAAAAGAGGTTTGTTAAATAAGATCATAGGGGATGTAGGGGTCCTTGCAGCTCATCTAGTGCAGCCCTCTGCTCCAGGCCAGGATTTGCTAGACCTAAAGGGGCGGGGAAACCTCTTCTCTTCCATGGGCTGCTTTGACAATTAGTGCAGGCTTCACGGGCCTCATGGGAATTGGGGAAGAGGGGGATCAAGATGAGGGAAAGAAGGGAATGGTCCAAATTGTGGATCTGTGCCATGGATCCATCTCCAGGTGCTTGAGTGCCTACCCCGATCTCCACTCCTTTCCCCATAACTTTCTCTTCCAGTTCTTAAGCATTGGATCCACAGGCTAGATCTTGGAACTGGAAAAAAACCACAAACTCAGTAGTGGGCTGGATATGGCCCCTGGGCTGGAGCTTCCCCCCCCCCCCCCAAAAAAAAACCCCCACAACAACAAAAAACATCCCTACCCCATGTTTATCCAGACTTCTCATTTTGTTGCCAATGTGGAAAATGCAGGTCCCTGCATATGGGTTACTTTGGCACAGGCCTATGACGAAAGGAAAATGCAGTCAAAACTGCTGCCAAGTCTGCTACCAGTGTGTAAAAGGGGAGCCCTGGCTTGGTAGAGAATATGGCTAGCTTGGTGGGGAGGCTGGAGCAGGGCATGGGACGGGCGTGAGGAGAGCGAGGCATGCAGCTGGCTTGGGAGAGGGAGAATGGAATGTGGGGAAAGGAGGAATTGGGCATGGATCTGGCTTAGGGGGTGTCACATGGGGTGTCACTGACTTGGGGAGATGGAACATGGGGCTGGCTCAGAGAATGGGTTGCTGGCTTGAGGATGGGAGAATGAGGTTGCCAAGGACTCACAACTTTTCCCGGGTTGGGCTGGGCTGGGCTGGGCTTGGCTGCAGTGTTGGAAACTGCAGTTCTGAGACAGCCCCGGCAGCTGGGAGGGCTTGATACAGGCTCCTCATGCAGGTGACTTAAGTTGAGAGTCAGAGAGCAGCTCCGCTCCAAACTGGATGTGTGCTGTAATTTGGGGGGGGTCAGTTCATGACCTCGGATAGTCTGTTTTTTGGGAAATGTTGGGTTCACTCAAACTCCCAATACACAGCCCTAGTATTCATGTTTCAAATATGGGCTTTTTTCTGGTTTATTTTGGTTTTATCAAAACCCAAATGCACAGCCCTAGTCAGGAACTGCTTCGTGATCTCAAATGGTTGAGATTTTTTTCCTCCAAATTTTCCACTCCCTTTCATTTTTTATTTTTTTTTGCCAGGTGACCACAGAAACTAGCATGGTAGCTCACAAGCTGTGGCTCCTGGAGCACTGCTAGCCCGCGAGGTCACGGCAAGTGGCTTGCAGAAGGTCCGCCAAAGCGCCCTATGAGGCAAGTGCCAGTCCCTTACCAGGCAGAGAGGTGGACTGCGGGTGACCTCAACATGGCGATTCTGGCTGTTGAGTCTGTGACTGACAAGTCTGCGCTGTGGCAGGAAAGGAAAGCTTTTTATTTGTCAGGAGGCCACATTAGCAATTTATAAATGGCCAACAAGGTCAGGCCAGAGAATAGGGAGACACCTTTACCTTCGTCATCCAAAATACTCCTCTTTGCATTTAAGCCGTGGATTCTGGAGGCAAAATCTGCAGCGTGGAGGAAGGGGCTGCAGGAGTGGAGTAAAGAGAAGCAGGGAAGACCAGCTAGGACAGAGTTCATGGTTGGGTGAGGCCCCTGTGGGTCATGGATGTAAACTGCAGATCCAGCCCATTCCCTTGAGCATGTACCCCCAACTCCACTTCCTTCCCCCTGAGCACACTCTTTCAGAGCTAGCAGGCAGGGACTAGATCCATGGGCCAGACCCAGGAATCGGGAAGGGGTCATGGGCCAGATGGGGCTCACTGTCCGGGAGTTCTGCGTGTCCTAGTCACTTGGGGCCCTGCCCCCGGATGGTTACGTTGCCTGTGGGAACAGATGTTACCCGTCTTGTGCCGACTGCAAAGAACTATGCCAGACTGTGCCCATTGTAGTGGGGGGATGATCCTTAGGAAATTGTTGGCTGACAGCAGCCTATCAGCTCAAGAAGCTCAGGAGCCACTGGACTAAGTGGCCTCACCAGGAAGTCAATGTTTTTAATTCCTGCCATGCGTGCCCTTAGATGAGTCACTCGGGTAATGTTTTGTCTGTAAAATAAGGCTGTTCAATCCCACTCGCCTCCCGCTGCACTGAGGATGAGCTTTAGGGGCGATGACAGTCCTATCTCCACAGCCTTTGCCTCCTGGGTGTTGGCCCGTGGGCTTGTGCTCATGGGAGGGGATCCTCCTGCTTGGTGGCTCTCTGCAGTGGAAAGGGCCTGTTGGGGACTGAATGGATGTTTCTGTGGGATCTGGCATGGACTGGTGATGCCACTGGATCCTGGTTGGATGCAGATGAATTTCTCCTGGAGATGTTGGGCTTTGTTGAGTGGCCCTGCTCCTTACGGAGTGTCGCCTCCCAGCGTTTATTTATAAATGTTAGGAAAGACAGTTTAATTACTAGGAAAAGTTTCCTAGGTGGGCAGTGGGATAAGCTGTCTCAGCGGCTTGTGGAATCCCTCTCCTCAGATACTATCTAAAGCCAGCTGGACAAGCATCAGTCCGCGATGCTGTTAGCCAGGGGTGGGGAGCCTTTCCCCGCCCGGGGACACTTTGTACGTTAGTACAAGCTCTGAGAGCTGCATAGAAGTTGGGGGAGAGGGGTGCTTAAGGGGAGAGCTCAGGAAGAGTAGGGTTCAGATCACAGATCTGTTCCCTGAGCTCAGTCTTTCATTGTTTGCGGGGTGGGGAAGGATCTGGGTCCAGGACCCATATAAAAACTAGTCATGGCCCACAATTGGCCCCTGGGCCTGAGGTTCCCCACGAGTGGCGAAAGCAGAGGATATCCTGTTTTGGAGTAGGGGGTGGACTAAATAATCCTTGAGGTTCCTTCCAGTCCTACAATTCTATTTAAATTTCTATCCCACTCTATCTCAAAGGCTCGAGCGGGGTGACAGTGAATAAAAACATAAGAATAAAAAAACATTAAAATCCCCTGTAAAAACACAAACATATGCCTATCCCCCCACACTCCCCCAAAAGCTTGGGCAAATGAAAAGGTTTTGCACTGCCTCTGGAAAATGCCCAGGCTTTGACAAATCTTCAGGGGAAGGGAGTTGCACAACAGCGGGGCCTCTCTGCGTGCCCGTATGAACTTGGGCAGATCAGATGGTACTTCCAGCTGCATTTGTGTGTGTGTGTCTCCTTGTTTTTTTGCAGTCAGAGGACTGATGAGATAATCTAGCTTGGCCCACTGCACGCGCAGACTGGGGGGTTTAATCCTCTTGGATTAAAGCACATCTCCTGGGGCTGCCGTGCTGGCTCAGAGCAGTCGCCCATCCAGCCCATGTGTCTGACTTCTGCTGTTGCCAGAAGCTGCAGGGGAAACCATGGAGCGCTTGCAGGGTGATCCACTCTCCCCTGACTAATTTGGCCAGTTCTCATTCTTTTTTTTCAACCCAGTTCTATTCTTGGCCTAAACACCGTCCTTTGGAAGCAAGATTATTATTATTATTTATTATTTTATTATAAGCATTTGTATAGCACCAGCTGTGTACCTGGCGCTTTACAGAACAATAAGATAGACGCAGTCCCTGTCTACGGCTTACAATCTAATCAACACGGAGGGGGAAGACAAGGAGAGGGGACATAGGGAGAAACAAGGGATAACTTACATTCAAGTGGATGCGAAGTCTCAAGTGCACGTACTTGGCTTGGTTGTGTTTAGGCAGGAGTCAAAAAATATTGAAAGGAACATTCTAACAGGTGTCGGGAAAGGCGGCGAGGAAGAGGTGGGTTTTGAGGAGGGTTTTGAAGGTGCGGAGGGAGGGGGTGAGGTGAATGTGGGCAGGGTGAGAGTTCCAGGCATGGGGAGCAGCAAGAGAGAATGGAGGAAGGCGGTTAGGGGAGCAGGGGAGACGAGGGAGAGCGAGGGAGGGGGCAGAGGAGGAGCAGAGAGTGCATGCAGGTGTGCGTAAGGAGATAAGGACTGAGAGGTAAGGGGGAGCCAGGTTGTGAAGGGATTTGTAAGTGAATACCAGGAGTTTATGAAGGATGCGTTGGGGAAGGGGAAGCCAGTGAAGTGAGGAGAGGAGAGGCTGCACATGGTCAAAGCGACAGGTTGAGTGGATGACCCTAGCAGCAGAGTTTTGGATGGAGATGAGATGGGGACAGGTGAGAGCGAGGGAGGCCAGCAAGGAGGAGCTTGCAGTAGTCAAGGCGGGAGATAACCATGGCGTGAACAAGGGTTTTGCCTGAGGAGACAGAGAAAGGGGTGAATCCGAGCAATGTTGTGGAGGGCGAAGCGACAGGATTTGGTAACAGAGTCAATGTAAGGTTTAAAGTAAAGTTGGGTGTCAAAGACGAAGCCCAAGCTACAGGCTTAACTGGATGCTCAGGAAAAAATAATTGCCTTGGGTCTGCTCTAAGCCTCCTGCCTTGGGAAATCGAACGCCTGAAGAGGACTTTCACAATGTTCCCCATGCCACATAGCTTACAGGCTCCTAAACGTCTGTGTGAATGTGCAAACGTGGGTCTGACTACGTGTCTGAACATGGGAAACTGCTCCTAAAAAGTCCAGAGTGATTGTGCACGTTACAGCTCCCCCATGGCCAATAGAAGATGTGATCAGTCCCTCCACGTCAGCCCTGGTCTGTTGTGATTAACACTTGTGCCCCTGAGCTACAGCTGCTGCCTCCCCAAACAGAGCCCCTTCCTGGTCCCAGGTCTGCACGCAGCAGCCTTAGCGGGGGAGAAACTGGCACAATTAGCTGGTAAATCATGGGTGGGTCCTGGCACACGGATGAAACCCTGGGCACAGGGCTTCAAGGACCCTTGCTGTGGGAATGTGCCTGAAGTCCCATTCCCCAGCCTTGATAAAATTGCCAAGCTGAACACTAGCCTGGGACATTTTGCTCTGCCACTAGCTCTGCAGAGAACTTTGGTCAAGGAACTTAAGTCCCCTGAGGTCAGGGGCAAAACTAGGTTAGATGGCCCTGGTGTCGAAGACGGACTAGCATCCCTCCTTGCAGTCCCTATTTTGGAGGGACAGTCCCCCTTGGGTGCTGAAACCCACTGTCCCTCTCTCGGGTAGTCAAGAGAGAGACAAAAAGGCCAGTATCCAAACCTCAGGCCCCTTTTTCCATGGTTGCCTCCTAGGAAGATCACACGAGAGGACAATTGGGGGGGGGGAAGAGATGGAATGACAAGGAACTAAATGGAGTGAGAAGCAGGCGAGTGTCTGTCCCTCCTTAGGCACTTGGAGTACTGGGAGGGGTGTGTGTATGAGCGTGGAGGGGTGGCCACACCTGCCCCTCTGGCTGCTCAAAATGTTGAAGAATGGAAGGGCCCATCATGGACGCAGATTGCTGGGACCATGGCAGCTGGGGCAGGGAGACCGGGGCCCCTGATGCAGGGGGATGGGCTGCTGGAGAAGCAGAGGTGGGGACCGCGAAGGCAGGAGGGAAAGGGGAGAAGGGGGTAAGGTTTACCTGAAGGGGGTGGGGGCATGCTGGGAAGCAAAGCAGCGGGGGCAGGGGGGCAGGCTGTCCATCTGCTGCCAGTTACCACTAGGGTTGCTGCTTACGCAAATTGTTAAGGAACACTTATGAAAAATACATGTTGCAGGGCCTGCATTGGTGCCTAGGTCAGGGCTGGGTCACCTAGGTGCCAGTGCAGGCCCTGCAACATGTATTTTTCATAAGTGTTCCTTAAAAATGTGCTTAGGTGGCAACTCTTGGTACCACCCTATTGCGTCCTGGCATGCCCTGCCCCCAAACTCTGGGCACTTGGGCTGGGGGGCAGTGGGACAGGACACAGTTTTATGCTTGCGGGCTCCTCAGGCTCGTGGGCGGGTGCAGCTGCATTGGCTGCACCTGTTACGGCTTTGGAGACTTCTTGGTGTCCTAGATTGTAAGCTCCTTTGGGCAGGGACTCTCTGGGCACTTTGGTTCTGCTTTAATGCACCTAATAACCAACTAACTAACCTTGCCACTGCCAGCACCTGGTCTGAGAGCCAGAGGCGGTCCTAATGCAGGAGGAAGTAGGTGTGGCGGAGGCTAGACAAACCATGGACAGCTCCCAGCCTCCTGCTGATTCCAGCCAGAGAGCTGGTGCCTGGCTCTGCTTGGGATTGGACTCATTGGCGTCGGAGAGCAAGAAGGAACCAGATCGAAACTCCCAGGACACCTCTTGTGCCAGAGGTGAGTACGAATGCACCCCAATAGCTCCTGCTGACCCCATTTTTGCAAGGTGGTACAGATCCTCCCTCTTCTGGCAGTTTGCAGCACTTGGTAAAGTCCCTTTTTCCCTCCTGCTAGGTAAGAAACCAACATCCTTGAAGCATTGTTTGCTTTCTGGGAGGGCATCCTTTCCATGTGTTATTAAAAGAGCAGCCCTCACCACCCCACCCCCCCTCCCTATGGGGCCATGGCTTCTGTCTGTAGGAAATCCCCTATCTTGGGTCTGATTACAGAAGGAAGCATCCAAGTTTTATTTGCCTGTGTGATGCTTCCTGCAGAAAAGCTGCAAGAGGTAAGTGCCAGGGAGATTTTCTGTAGCTAGGAAAGTTTTCATAAGGACAGTGGAGTGGGGGTGAGGAGGTGGGGCGCAAAGGGGGAGAGACGGACAGATCTTGGCTCTCCAAGCCAGACACCCCTGTTTGAATAGAAGAGAGAGAAATGAGCTTGTTGGACATGGTTATGCAGGTTGCTGACTCTGGTGTAATGTCAGGGGGTTGGAACTGGGAGCCTCATGACCAAGCTAGGAGAGTTTTCTCTGCGACTGGGTTTTTTATGGTAGGAAAGTGCATGGAATTGCTGTGTGTGTGTGTGTGTGTGTGTGTGTGTACGTGTACGTGCTCTTAACATTTAGTCCTACAGGCCAATTTTAATCAAACTTGGCGAAAGGGCAAATTGCAGAAAGCTAAAGAAGCCCCCAATTTTATAACGGGCGCCCCCTGGAGGGGAGAAGATATAGCCCCCTTTGGAACTAATAATACTACTGATTTACATTGTCCTCCATTTAGGAATCCAGGCTTTCTTACTTCAGGGGCTCAAATGACTTGTTTTAATGAGTAGGTTTCTAGCTCTCATGGGCAGAGAGAGACCTGAAACCCAGGCTGCAGCAGGAGTTCAGAAAGCAGAGAGAGGGAGAGTCGAGCATTTGTTGTCTGGTGATTTTTAATTAATTAATTTTTTTTTTTTAAAAAAAGAGCCAACCTCATGATTTTGGATTCTAAGTCTTCTGTCTGCTGTCTCAGAGGCTCAGCTCAAACCCAGAACCTTTCTGTACGTGGACTTCCATCAGGAATTATTCCAGCGGTGTGGGAGGGGGGAGGTGTTGTTGCATTTGTCCTCAAGTATGAGACAGGCAAGAGACCAAGTGGCCGAGATGATCCCATTTCTTGAACCACGCTTTGTTGGGGAGGATGTGCCAGCTTTTGACCCAGATGGAGCCTTTCTTTTCCTGCCTGATGGGCTCTCTGGAGCCAGAAAGCTGACACGCCCACTCACCAATGGAGTCTGACCCTATAAAAAGAAGGGTGCACCCAGAATTTTTCTGGGGGCAGAGGGGCATGCCCTTGCTTTTCCGGAGCACCTCCCTCTCCCAGCTGCTCTGTCTCTAATGGGCTCATGGGGAGTGGGGGTTGCTGTGCTGCCTTCTGCTGCACTGTGAATGAAGCCAAAAGTGGGGAAAGAGGAGCTTGCTTGTTGCAGGCTGACTGGGCCTCAAGGTGGTGTCTCAATGGCGTAGCTAGAATAGGTGCTGGTGGTGCAGCTGCACTGGGACCCGAGAGCCTGGGGAGGGCCACGCCCATGTGGAATGTGCACATAGGCCAATGGGTGATTAGCACCCACTGAAGACTTGCCAAGTACCACAGGGACGGGCCCATTCCAACCCAACTACGCCTCTGGGGTGTCGGTAACAGATTGTCATCTTAGCAGGTGCTCATGTTTAGATGATGGAGGGGGAGTGAGGGACTCCCAGCTGCGGGGAAACTTTGAGAGCAGCTGCACTCACGGATGGCATCTTTCTCTAGACAGGCCTCATCTAGAGCACTGCATCTAGTTTTAGGCACCTCGCCTCGGCAGCTTTTTGGTATCCTCCTTACTAGGGTGTGGCCACCTATGCAAAATTTCAAGGAACACGTATGAAAAATACATGTTACAGGGCCTGCATTGGCACCTAAGCAACATGTATTTTTCATAAGTGTTCCTTAAAATTTTGCCTAGGTGGCCACACCCTAGTAAGGAGGATACCAAGAAGCTGGAGAAGGCTCAGTGCAGTGCAACCGAGATAGTAAAGGGGATGGAAGGGAAGACCTATGAGGAGAGGCTGAAGAAACTGGGAATGTTTAGCCTCAAAAATAGAAGATTAAGGGGGGCCATGGTTACACTTTTCCAATATGTGACCACAAACAAAATTGCGTCTGATTCTCCTTTCTGGTCACTGAGGCTCAAGCCAGAGGAAACCAGGCTTAAATTAAAGGAGAAAGGATTTAGGCAAAATATTAGGAAGAAATTTCCTAGTTGGACAATGGCATAATTTGTCAACAGCTTTATGATTCTCATGAGCAGAGATGAGCCGTCCACGCCCAGCCCTGCCCTGCCTCTAATTTGCACTGCAAAGCAATCCTGTTTCATTGCTGGATGTTCAGTTGCCCTTATAAACTTGCTCACGACTCATTCACACAACACTATTGTTGAGTGGGTAGTATCACAAATCTGGGTTTGGAGTAGGGTAGCCACCTATGCAATTTTTTAAGGAACACTTATGAAAATTACATGTTACCTTAGGTGCCAATGTGGGCCCTGCAACATGCATTTTTCATAAGTGTTCCTTAAAAATGTGCATAGGTGGCAACTCTAGTACGGAGTGTTGCATGAACCCTGTGTTCCTTGACAATCTCTTGCTTTCTGCTCCCTGATGCAAGGGGCTTGTGACAGGGTAATCAGCCACTGTGTGAAAGCCTTGCTATGGGGCAAGGCAAACTCAGATGAAGGAACAAGGGGTGAGGCTGCGTGTGAACGAGATCAGATCAGTGGTTCCCCAGATTTTGCCTGTCTGACTCCGTTTTGAGAGAGACGTGTAATCCTGCAATCTCAGCCAGCAACAAAGACCGCAAAGGATATAAAATATCCATCAAGCAGTGAGTGAGCTTCTCCACGGAGGATGTGACCCCATTGAAGGTCCTAACCATAGACAGGCACCTCTGCCCTTAGTACTGTTAAAGGCTCCCAGCCAGCGTGTGCTTTCACTTGACTTTCCCCCCTGCCCGGAGCAGAGGTTCAAACCGCCGAGATGAACTTTCCTTCCATGAGGCCGATAAGATTGCTAGCATTTTATTGTGGTGCAGAGTCCACAGGCAAGGGAGAGACCAAAGGTGAAGGCTGGCTTGGGAAACAGGCCCTATAAAAGGCAGGAGGAGTTTAAAATAGAAAGGAGAATGTGATGTTGGGTTAGCAGATTGATCCTGCTACAGAAGGGGGCAGGGGGGTTCGCTTCCTACCTCGAGTCTCTCAACTTACAATTCATTTCTTGGCAGAGAGTCTCTGCCACGATATGAATTGTAAGTTGTCAAAGCTCAATAAGTCTGCGCAGAAACTATTGACTGCGACTGTATTTCCCCTTCTCTCACAATCTGGCTACGATCCTGCGCCAGTGTTAGCTGAGGTTTCAGGAGCCAGTGCAATCTAGATTCCCACACAGAGAATGGGGTTTTTGGTAACTCAAATCTTGTTGTTTCTGAGCGATGGCTTCCTACAATGCTAGAGCCAGATGAAACCCCAAAGGCTATCTAGTCTAGGCCCCTGCCGTTAAGCAGGGTCTGCTGTCCCTGCACCATCCCTGAGAAATTCTCTGTCCTGTTTTTAAAGGTTGCCAGTGACGGGGCCTCTACAGCTTCCCTTGGCAGAATATTTCACTGCCCAACTGTCCTGGCAGATAGAAAATGCGTCCTAATGTTTAAATTAAACCTTTTCTCCTTTAATTGAAGTCATTATCCTTTGGGACCAGAGAGAACAACTGTGCACCCTTTTGCTTATAGCAGCATTTGACATGCTGTCACGTTACGGATATAAGGAGCTGCGTAACTGAATCAGACCAATGGTTCATCTTAGTCCAGTATTATTACAACCTGATATGGCAGCAGAGGCCGGCTCTCCAGGGTCTCTGGCAGAGGCCTCATCCGGGCCTGCTACCAGAAATCCTGGTTATTGAACTTGAAACCTTACACATGCAAAGCATGTGCTCTACCACCTGAGCCACAGCCTATTGTTCCCCTTAACCCCCTCCTTTCAAGGCTAAACATTCCCAGTTCCTTCAACCCTCCTCATAGGCCTTTCCCTCTCTCCCTTTTAGCATCCTCCTTGCTCTCTTCTGAACCCTCCCCAGTATCCCTTTTAAAGTGAGACGTTCCAAACTGGACGCAATACTCCGGCGGGGCCTGACCAGTGCTCACAATAGAGTGGGATTATTACTTCTGCACTGGACCCAGGACAGAGCTCTGCAGGGAACCCACTTGGACACCTGCCTCCTGTCGGAGGATGAGCCAGCTTCCAGGCCACCCTATGCAAGCTAGTCAGCGAGGTTCCTGTGTGAAACTTTCAAATGCTTTGAAAAAAATCAATCCATATTTATTAGGATACTAGCTTCCGCCGTGATCCATACAAAAACAATAAATGACAAACGTTCAAATAAAAGTATAAAATATAAACCTACTACATAAGATTTGCCATAAACCTACGTCTCAGTTCTTCAGCTTTGAAAGCAAATGCTGCAAGCCAAGTTACAAAGAACTCATCCCGCTGCTGGAAGATCCAAACTCATTTTTCAAAATTGGAGAAAGAAGACAAATGGATAGGGAAGGAAAGTAATAACCTTTTCCTAACCTCGGCATATATCGGGCACGCCAGAACATAGTGGATTGTATCTTCTAACACCTTCACGGTCTCACAAAACGGGCAATATCTCTCCCCTTTAGGGATTCCCTCCCAACACCCCTCAAACGTTGCTGTTTGAGTCTGTTGTGACCTCAGCCTGGATAAAAGCCATCCTGTGAGTCCTTTTAAGATCCATTAATAGATATTCCTCTAACCCCTCTCCATGAGCCCAAAAGGAACACAATTGAGCTATCCGAGATGAGCGAGCTAGAGCTGTATCTATTTGAGACAATATCTTACACCCGCTGGTACATCTGCTGTTTTTCATCCCAAGAAAGTAATTCCATACCCTCCATTACATAATAACCCAACCCCATTTGCCTTAATGAGTTAACCACAAAGCGCATCCAGGGTGATTTGCTGGGGAAAAAATGAATGTCTTTTGTTCTAGGAGGCACGTTTTCGGAAACCTGTTAGGAGAATAAGTCAAGATTTTGGACCAGTATTGACAATAATCTAAGCAAAATCTTGGTAGAAACAGTTACTATTCCCAGCTCCAATCATAAAAGTATTGCTGGAGTAGATGGACACAGACCCAGGAGAGATCGTAAAAATTTATTTTGGGGCATGTCAAGTTCAGGACCAGCCTCCTACCCCCATATCTCGACTCCATAAAAAAGTTGAGACTTCACTTCATAGGCTGGGAGGGGCTTGAATGGACTTCCCTGCTGTTGAGGCATGAAATCGGGCAACAGGCCTAGCTGATTGAATAGCTTTAACCTTAGTCCATTGGAAATGCAGTTTCCAAGGCGGGGCTGCAGACAGAAAAAGCCCTAAGTATTTATAAGCTTTGAGCCTCTCTATTTTGACTCCTCCCATGTGCCAAGTATGTTTCAGCGTACGTTTCCCCCAAAACTAAAATCTTTGCTTTATTGAAATTAATTCGTAAGTTGTTCCGAACACAAAGCTGCTCAAATTTCATCATGGCTCTTTGTAGCCTCACTGGCATCCTGGAAAGTAAATCCGTATCATCGGCAAATAATAGAATGGGGCTCATAGTAGTTAACAAGTAAGGGGGGGTGGAAGTTGGAGTTCTGTATTTCTTGTATAATCTCATTCATAAATAAATAAAGTAGGGGCAAGGGTACAACCCTGTCTGACTCCCTTTGTAGTTGGAAATCTATCAATCAATTCCCCGGTAAGGCCCCACCTCACCTGGGCCCAGGTATCCTTATGATAGGCAATCAGAAGAAAAAATCAAGCTATATTCTGTCCACACCATTCCCCTCCTCCACTAATCTAGTTACTCTATCAAAGAAGGACACAAGATTAGTCTGGCATGACTTGTTTCTGACAAATCCATGCTGGCTGTGAGCAAACACTGTCATCAAGGTATTTACAGATTAATTTACATATTAACTGTTTTATAATTTGTTATAGAATCTTCACAAGTATTGATGTCAGGTTGACTGGTCTTTAATTTCCCAGATCCTCCTTTTTCCCTTTTCTAAACATAGGTACAACTTTTGCTGACCTTCAGTCTTCTGGCACCTCGCCTGTTTCCCAAGAGTTCTTGAATATAATTGACAAAGGTTCTGAGAGTACTTCAGCAAGTTCTTTCAATATCCTTTGGTGTAATTCATCTTGACCTGAAGACTTGAATTCATTCAAGGTAGTCTGATATTATCTGACTGCTTCTTTATTTATTCTGGCCTGCAGTTTCCTCCCTTCTTCATTCATATTCTTGTTGCCAGGCTGGGCACAGTTTCCCTTCTTTTGTGAAGACTGAGGTAAAGTAGGAATTGTGAACTTCTGCCTTCTCTTTGACCCCTACTAACATTTCACCATCTTCACTGAGGAGCAGATCCACCATTTCCTTATTCTTCCTTTTACTTAAAAAACCCCAAACCCAACCCCTTTTTGTTTTTAGCATCTGTCGCTAACCTTAGCTCGTTTTGTGCTCAAACCTTCCTGACACCATCCCTACAAGTTTGGGCTACCCGTCTGATAAAAAATGTTAACTTCCTGCTTTGCATGTCAGATTGTGAACTCCGTGTTTTTCTCGGGGAATCCGTGCCTGAGATCCAGATCCTAGCACTAGGCAGTTGTGGAGTCTCCTTGCTTGGATGGTTTTAAGAGACCATCTGGATCAATCTCCTGACTGTGATGCCATAGGCAGAGGATATCCTGGCTTGGAGGAAGGGGTTAATGACCCTTGGAGTTCCTTCCAACCCTACACTTCTGTGATTCATAGGGGGGCACAACTTAAATTAGTAGCTGAGCTCTTAATGAGTTTTGCTCCCTGACCCCAGGCTGCAGCAGGCGGGCTTGCTGCATTGAGCACTATCTGCTCACTGCTCTGGCTAGGCAGTGGAGGAAGCATCTCTGCGTCACCCACAAAATATTTCAGGCAAAACAAGGGGTTAACCCTTTCAGTTCAGGCTGCTGCCTCTAAGGGGGTGTCTACACCCAAGTGTCATGGGGAGGGGGCCTGGCTGTGTGTGAGGTGGGTCCCAGCCAGTGGGAGCGATGGAAAACCCTGGTATTGGCAACCCACAGTGTTCCAAAGTCAGGCCCATAAAATCAAGAGATCAGTGAAGAAATAATGAGATGTATTTATTTATTTATTTGTTTAATTAATTAATTAAAATGAGGTTCTTTTTGTGAACCACCTGGTTTCTGAACTAGGAGAGGGGCATGGGGTCTAATGGACTAGAGCAGGATAGCTAAGAGCTAGGACTCCTGGGCTCTACCCTAAGCAAGCTCTGAGAGGGGCATGGGTTCCAGTGGGCCAGAGCAGCGGGGAGCTGGGAGCCAGCCAAGAATCCTGGGTTCTCTCCCCAGCTCTGATACCTTATGCCCAAGATTAGCTGATCCAGGCATTTAGCTCTTTAGCTGTAGCTCGATATTGACTCCCTCCAGAGAGGACACTCAGCAAGAAAGCCCAATAGAGCTACATCAGCAGCACTAAGCATGGGTTCCCGCTAGCATGCAGTCATTAACCTGACTGTAAAAGGGCTTTATGGCTGGAAAGGACCCTTGAGAAATTGCTGGCCGCCTCTCCGATTTGGATCTAATGGGATTACTTACCTCAAGTGCCATTCTCCGAAGGGTGGTGAGGAGGGAGTATTTCCCACTGATCGTGGGGCTGAATTGAGAACTCTTGGGTTCTGATGGGAAAACACACAGTGCCAGGGTTGGGAGCCACCTCTTAACCAAGGGGAGAAGCTGTGCTGGGAGCTGCCTCTGGAGTGGCTCTTTGGCTGACAGGGACAGGGGGTGTCTTGGGGCGTCGAACTTGGGGCTTAAAGGGTTAACCCTGCCGGGAGCCTCCCCCAGCTGCAAGGCAAGGACGTGATGAGTCAGTGCAGGAAGCCAGGCTCCCAGCTGGGCTTGGAATCAATAGGCAAGGAGGAAAGGGGAGGGGGACCAGGCAGCCCCCCCCTTCCATAGCTCCCTCAGGTCTACCTCCAGGTGCTTCCCTTGACACGTGTTTTCCCCCCAGGGACTATCTGGATGCAGGTTTATTTGGCACATTACAGTCACACCAGTCCCTGCCCCATGGAGCTTGCAACTCAGATACAGAAAAGGGGGAGGGGAGGAGAATTTGACGCTTCCCTTTGCCAGCACAGTCTGGGAAGGGGCTGACTGGGATCTGGGGTTCCCCTCTCTCTGGCAGTCCCCCAAAGCACCACCGGACCAACCACAACTCAATTACCCTGCTTCCAACAACCACTGAGCTCCACTCTCCCCAGGGTGTGTGCCATGAGATCATGGGATACATGTAGACCACATGTGTAACAAATATGTAAAGGAAAACGTAAAGACAACATACATGTATATAATGTAAGCGGAGAACCATAAAAATTCGCTTCATGTTGACAATGTAGACTGAGAACTGCTAAGTCATTGCATGATTGAAATTGCGCAACCAGAAACCGGCTAACACCTGCTAAAGACATTAGGAATCAGCCATTGACTTGCTAATAGACTAGATCCTGCGTTATGTGCACAGCTCACTGATCCGGCAGAGTGCCCCCTGTCCCATGACAGTCCGTTTGGTTGGAATTGGGGCCTTCTGCCCCTACTCTAGGCTGTTTGTGGCTCAGTTCTCACCAGATCAGTTCTCTCAAGAGCTAGATTCAGCCGGCAACGGGTGAACCGTTTTGCCACCTTTAAGCCACAAAGATTCCCAAGCACAGACTCTCATCTCTAGGTTCGCCTGTGTGTGAAAACATAGAATTAACCCAAACTGTGTCCGGCCAAAGTTAGGAATTCCACTTAACCACACTAGGTTCAGTTAAAAGAGGTTTAATGTATAAATCATGAATAAAACATGCAGTGCTAGATTATACTCAGAGCGCAGTAAATAAAAATAACATAACCAATAACGCATTCCCATCTGTACTTGAATTCTCCTAACTAGGCTTATCCTAATCCAAGTCCAAAGAATAATTCAGTCCATTTCTCAGCTAGCGATGGAAGGCTTAGTTGGGTACAAATCTTAGATTTGCCAAGAGATCAATGTCCTTTCTTCACAGCTTGTTTGGTGTGGCCATTCTGGTTGGTTCCTCTTCCGTTGCTGATAAGATTAGATGACTCAAGATGGATGAGGAGGCTCTACATGGTCTGTGATTACCCCTTAAGTACTCTTTCTGGGTCCCTTGTTCCTTTTCCCCACTTAGGTGAGCTGTGCACGTAAGCAGGATCTAGTCTATTAGAAAGTCAATGGCTGCTTCCTAGTGTCTATTATTATTATTATTATTATTATTTATTTATTATTATAAGCATTTATATATAGCACCAGCAACGTACCTGGCGCTTTACAGAAAACAAGATAGACATGGTCCCTGCCTGAGAGCTTACAATCTAAAGACAGGGGGAGGGGAGACAGGGAAGGGGGAACAGAGGGAGAGACGAGGGATGTGACATTCATGAGGATGCGAGAGCTCAGGTACACGTTCTTGCCTTGGTTACAGTAAATTGAGAGTTTACAGATAACAAGTGGGGGATAATCCTGGGTGGGGATGATTAGCAGGAGTTAGGAAGGGCGGAGAGGAAGAGGAGGGAGTTGAAGGTGTGGAGGGAGGGGGCCAGGCGGATGAGGGCCCAGAGGGAATTCCAGCCGTGCGGGGCAGCGAGGGGGAAGCGACAAAGGCGGTTGGGGGATGATTGTACACTGTGATTGTGCATGCTGTGTCCCATGTGAAGGTGTTAGCTGGGTTCTGGTTGTGCAATTTCATTCATGCAATGACTTAGCAGTTCTCAGTCTACATTGCCTACATGAAGTGAGTTTTTAGTTCTCAGCTTACATTATATACATGTTATCTTAACATTTTCCGTCATGTATTTGTTACATATGTAGTCTACATGTATCCCGTGATCTCCTCATGTCAGTGTGTCAGCCCATAAGGGATTAATCCTTTGTCACCTGTATCTCAGGACTTCACAGTCATCAGAAAATTTAAACGGGTTAGGCTCCTCTTGGTGGTAGACCAAGATCCCAGTCAGCACAGTGCCAGTAACCACAAAGACGCACGCTTTATAATGCGCAAGTTTTATATAGGAATTAAGACAGATAATATTAGTTCAGAGTAAATACAGAAGGTGCATAAGAAAGTGAAATCAAAACAACATTCAGTGCTAGCGTAACTGTGTAGGTTCTCTCTCTACTAGTTATCTATTCCCTGTTCCCGAGGGCTGAAGTCTTGGTAATGGTCTCAGACAGGCACACTGCATCTTAGTTGGGAGCTGTTGGGATCTTCAGATCCTACTGGCATCAATAGTCTCTCTCCTGTCTTAAGCCTTTTAACTCTCCAAATCACCTTGCTTTGCATTTTTGATTAACACCCATTGTTGGTCATTCAGGTATCTATAGCCTTAACCTAAGTTTACCTAGTGGCCTGTATTCACTATGTGGACTGATTGTTCTGGCGTTTGAAGTTATACAATGCTCATTTCCTGACTAAGATTCTTCACCCATCTTTAGCAAACTCCCCATACAATACGTTTCCCTCTCCCTTATACAATCAATGGTAAATATACACATTCTTTCTCTGGCTCATAAAATCAGTGGTTAATAGACATGGTTTTGACATCATGACCTTCCCCATGCTACAGATTTCACAACAGCAGGGGGGCGCTATATAAAAATAAGGATTATTATTAATATTATATATCATTTCTGGGTTCCCAGCTCCCCATGAAAAGGGCCTGAGCTGTCCACTTCTCAGGCAGCTCCACCTTTGCTGTGGGAGGGGGAGGGTGGGGATCCTCAGAGCCACAATTCCCTCCCCTGACTCTGCCATCTCTTCTTCACTCTGCCATTCCTGCTGCCTTTTCCATGCTGCCTGATTCACCTCTCCAGAGCTCTTCTGGTTTTGTCACATTTGGTGAGAGCCTGCTGTGGTTCTGCACATCACGCTGTAGCGTCTCTGGAACAGCGTGGCATTGATGGGCTCTCTCCCTGCTGCCACCACCTAGGCTGGTGTTTGGGCTCGACGCCATGGAGGCCAATCCGTCTCTACTGGACACGGTTGGGATGGCAGACCTGGTGCTGCTGGATCCGCTCTCGGAGGACTCGCTGCTGAGGAACCTGGAGGAGCGCTTTCGGCACAAGGAGATCTATGTAGGTGTGGGGGGGACAAAGGGGGGCGGGGGGAGCTCAGGGTTCGGGCCCCGTGGTTATAGAGATTTCCCTCTGAGAGGGGCTGATTTGGGGAAGTTAGGGGTTTGGGAACCCTGTTTGTGCACAGTGCTTTGCATACATAGCTCGTTCTCTCTTGTACACTAACTCACACCATTCTGGTGACTCTCCCTTATACACCTCTCTCCTCTTCCTGATCTGCTCTTTCTTCAGCACTCACTGGCCCCTTCCAGTTAGATGTGCCCTCCCACACATGCACACGACCTGAACTCACATGCTGTTTCTCGCATGCACCCATGCCCTTCTGCCACACACACACACACACACGCACACCACTCTTCCTCACGCACATTCATATGCTCTCCTTGTTCTCATTTGCTCTTGCACGTTTGGCCTTTCCTGGCTCTCCCTCATACACCTTTTAGCATGTAGCTAGGTTGGAATGGGCACTGCTGCCGGAGATGGCATGGGGCTCCTTCTGGTGACAGGGCCTGTGATAGGGACAGCCGTGTCTTTTTCTTTTCCTCCGTCCACCGAATACACCTCCTCACTCTCTTGTGATCTCCCTTGCACGCTGTCTCACTGTGACACTTGCATGCTGCCCACCTGGCTCCCTCGCATGGGCCTCATGTGCTTGTGCTTCCTCCAGACGTACATTGGGAACGTGGTGATCTCGGTGAACCCCTACCAGCCGCTCCCCATTTACACAGCGCAGATGGTGGAGGAGTATCGTGACTGCAACTTCTTCGCTGTCAAACCCCACATGTGAGTGAGAGGTTGGAGGGAAGGCAAAGAATGGAATTTGGGCATTTCCTTTCTAAGGGGTGCTGATCTGGGACTGGCTGGCTCAGGGAGGCATTGGGGAATGAGCTCCATGAGTCTTTCCCCTCTAGGGGGTGCTGATCTGGGACTGGCTGGCTCAGGGAGGCACTGAGGAATGGGATCTGGAGATTTTCCCCTCCAGGAGCAGCTGGCTCAGGGAGGCATCGAGGAATGGGCTCCAGGGCCGCTCCCCTCTAGGGAGCGCTGGTTCTCATCAGCCACAGGTCAAGACTGTCAGGCTCAGTGATGAAACCAGGTCACACTGTTCTGAGCAATAGCTCCAGGCACTCTGCAGACTCAGGCAGACCCCTCTGTGTTGTGTCCCAGTGTAACTGGTGCATCAGAAATAAATAGCCCAGTCTCCTTGGTTGAAGAGAGGCAGGCAACTTTATTCTCCTGCTCTCAAGCTCAAACACGGCGCATAGCCAACACTGGCCTTCTCCAGACTGGCTCCTGCTCCCTAGTTCTGTGCAAAATCTGGAGTGGACTCGTCTCTGGATCTGCCACTAATAAATGGGAGAATGGGGTTGTTGCCAACACCATTGGTCGCAGAACTAATAAAAGGTAGTTCAGCTGATATCTTTTATTGGACTAGCTTCTGTTGGGGAGGGGATGCAAGCTTTCCAGCCACACAGGACTCTTCATCAGGCAATAGGCAAATCAGAAAAAAAGGCCTCCCACCTACTGGGTAGGATCCTGAACTGGATCGGGATCCTTCAGACACTACACTGCATTGGCTGCACTTGCCTCAGCTGTGTGGGTTTTTTCTGCCGTCTTAATGCGCAGCAGGTGAGTTAAACTGGAAGCTGAGAGGGGAGAGAACATGCTAGTAGCTCCTCAGAAAATGGTTGCTTCCCATCCTGGGCAGGTACAGACCCTGGAAGTAAAGGGTCTGCCCCTAACATCTCTGCCTCCCTCTGCCATAGCTACGCCATTGCGGATGATGCCTATCGCTCGCTGCGGGACCGGGACCGAGACCAATGCATCCTCATCACCGGGGAGAGCGGGGCTGGCAAGACAGGTGAGGGGGGTGCTCTGGTGGTGTTGCACATGGAGGCCAAGGGGGTAGCGGGTTGGGATAATCGGGGAGGGGGGACATCTGAGGCTGCAGAGAGACCCGAGTGGGAGGGCGTAATGGAGGTGGGGAGTGAGGAGGTAGGGAGATATGGGGCATGTCTGTGGAGTGGGGTGTCAGCAGGGCCTTGATGTTCAAGGAGTAGTAGGGGGAGGGGGCGTGTTTGCATTAGTGGAGGTAGGGACTGAGGGAATGGACAAGTAAAGGGCGAGGGGCTGAGGAATGTGGGGCCAGGGGGGCCAGGCTGGGTGTGGAGGAGAGTTGGTAACGGCCAGGCAGAGATGCGTGTATAAAGGGCATGGTAGTGGCGGGGGATTAGTAATAGGGGCCAGTCACGGTGGCAAGGAATATTGAGGGTAGGGTCGCCACCTACGCAAATGTTTAAGGAACACTTATGAAAAATTCATGTTGCAGGGCCTGCATTGGGGCCTTAAGGCCTGCAACATGGATTTTTCATAAGAGTTCCTTCAGATTTTGTATAGGTGGTAACCCTCATTGGGGGGTTGACATCAGGGGTGTTTGTTTGTGTGTATGGAACATGGGTCAGTGGGGGGGGGGGTGTTGTCTGCAACTGGGTAGGGTCGGGGTGAGAGATGTCCTCACACCCTTGCCCGGCAGCTGTCCTTCCTCCCTCCACTCCAATTCTCACCCCTAGAGGCCAGCAAGCTGGTGATGTCCTATGTGGCTGCTGTGTGCGGAAAGGGGGAGCAGGTGAACCGGGTCAAGGAGCAGCTTCTACAGTCAAACCCCGTCCTGGAAGGTATGTCCCACCTTCCCCCCCCCCCCCAGCTGGGGCATGGTTCCTCATTAGGGGGCAGTCATGGTGTCCCAGGCCATAGTACTCCCAAAGGGCAGTGAAGTAACTTTGGTCCAATTGTGAGGTACCCCCCTCAGCCTCCCCATGGCCTTACCAAGCCAGCTGTGGTTCCTCCCCTTCCTGCAGGTGCCATTTTAAAAAGTGACCCACCACAAAAAGTGGGGCGTGGGCAGGTCTAGGAATGCTGCTGCCCTGTGGCTCCCACACCTTGGGAAGACTCTGGCCCTGCCCAGCTCTGGGGCTGCCTGAATTTTTTGGAAGTCTGAGCCCAAGCCTGACTAGCACATTGCTCCGCCCAGTCCTGACTCTGCTCAGCCTGCCCTTGTTGCTGTGTGCTCTGCTGGCTGCCTTGCTTCACCCCAAAGGGGCTGTGAAGCGATGGGGTTGGCTCATGGGCCAGGGCTCCTGGAGAAGAGTGCAAAACCTGGCTCCCCATTCTCTCCCCCCTCGCAGCCTTTGGGAACGCCAAGACCATCCGCAACGACAACTCCTCGCGATTTGTGAGTGAACTGCCCGGGGGGGAAGGGGGTGGCTGGGGCTGGGGGTGGGGAGGCTCCCTGTAGGGCATAATTTGCTTGCGGGGTGAGTGCCTCGGAGACGGTCTCTGTGGTGGTGTAGGGTCTCCCAGGGGCATGTTGTTAGAAGGGCTCTATGAGGCAGCGGAGGGGTGTGTGTGTGTGTGTGTGTGAGTGTGAGTTCTAAAGTCTGTCTGTAGGGGGGCGGGGTGTGAGAGAGAAAGACAGATATTTTAGGGTCTTAATCTGTGTGTGTGTGTGTGTGTGTGTGTGTGTGTGTGTGTGTGTGAGATTTTAGGGTCTCCTTGCACATGTGTGTTCTCATAGGATGTTTTTAGACAAGTGCTGCCTCCCCACCCGTATGCATGTTTCAGGGCCTCTTCGGTGTCCTGTGCATCCCTGCAACACGCATGATGGGTGAGGAGATGCTTGTCTATACACACCCAGAGTGTCAGCCCAGACGTTGTGTGGCTGTTGTCACAGCCCAAAGTCCCTCAGCCTTTGCGTAGCGTGTAAGGGACAAACCACCCCCTAGAACGAGGGGAATGTAATCCCCAGTGGAGGGTCTGTGGGGGCCCAGCTGCACCCCTCGCCAGTGACTCCGGCCTGCTCCCTTTCTCCTCCAGGGCAAGTACATGGACGTGGAGTTTGACTTCAAGGGGGAGCCTTTGGGTGGCATCATCAGCAATTGTGAGTCTGGGCGCTCCCCTTTTATTATTATTATTATTATTATTATTATTATTAAACATTTATAAAGCGCCAGTAACAACCTGGCGCTGTACAGAACATACAATCAGATGCGGTCCCTACCTGTGGCTTACAATCTAAAAGACAAGGAGGGGGAGACAAGGAGAGGGGACAGCGGGAGAGACAGGGGAGAAGACAAACAAACATTCAGGCGGATGCGAAGTCTCAGGTGCGTGTACTTGGCTTGGTTACAAGGTGGTCGGTAGCAGCAGTCAGCAGAGGAGGGCTGACAGTAAGAGCAAGGGGAAAGACTAGAGGGCATTGGGAAAGGCAGCATGGAAAAGGTGGGTCTTGAGGAGGGATTTGAAGGAGCGGAGGGAGGAGGCAAGGCGGATGTCGGCAGGGAGGGAGTTCCAGGCATGCGGGGCAGCGAGGGAGAAGGGACGAAGGCGGTTGGGCGAGCAGGAGAAGCGAGGGAGAGCGAGGGAGGGGACAGCGGAAGAGCGGAGAGCGCGCGCAGGAGCGCGTAGGGCGATTAGGTCTGAGAGGTAAGGGGGAGCTTGGTCATGGAGCGATTTGAACGTGAAAACCAGGAGTTTGAACAGGATACGTTCAGGAAGGGGGAGCCAGTGAAGGGGGAGCCATTCCTGCCGTGAGCTCCAGCCCCACTCTGTACCCAATGGGTATGTGAGGTGGGGCACCCCAGATGTGTCCCAAAAACTCCACGCCTGCCCCCTAGGAGTATCTGATGGGGGGATGCTCAGAGGGGCTGGTTGCTGCCCCTCATTGGGGTAAGTGGGAATAGTCACTATCTGGGTTGGAGGGGCCTCCTAGCAGCCTTTACCCTTGCCCTTCCACTAGCACCTCTCCCAGCGGCATGTGGGTACCAATATTATGGCCTCACTTGGCCCACTGCTGGGCATAACTCCTCTTGACGGGATGCTCTTGGTGCTTAGGTTGGAGGAGGTGGCAAATGGGGCATTCAGTTAGGCGGGCAGCCCCTGGCATCAGGAGGTGCCCCTTCCCATGGTGCCCACTGCAGGCAAGCCCATCACAGCCCCTAATGCCCACTTGTAGCTTCTTCAGAGTCCTTTGCTCCAATCCTGGGGTGGACTAAGATGGTGTCTGTCATTTGTGGCCCACCCCCTCAGATTGTGTCGTCTGCTGTCTGCGCAAAATGCCCCCCTCCCGGATAGGATTATTGAGTTTATTATTATTTTATTCATTTTTATCCCACCTACTTCTGCCTCAGGCAGGTCTAGGCGGCTCACAATAATGGTAACATCACATATAAATATAATACAAAACAGTAAAATACAACCCATTCTGGTGTGCGAAAGAAACTAGAATAATGCACCCACTCCCGTAAACCCCAAACCCCTCCCCATCACCGAAAGCCTGGCGGAAGAGCCGTGCCTTGCATTGGCAGCGGCAGGTGAGAAGATTAGGGTTGAGACGGACACCCGCCGGAAGCGAGTTCCACAATAGAGCTGCGACCGCCAACAACGCCCGCCTGTCGGTCCCCACCAGTCTATAGCGGGGAACCTCCAGGAGGGTGCCCCCTGATGACCGCAGGAGCCGCTCGGGGGCACGGGAAGTAAGGCGTTCCCTCACTGTAGGGTTTGTGATTAGGGATGGGAAAGACTATTTGGGCAGCAGCAGGGGGATTTGGGGGCTTGTGGTGCCCTGGGAGAACCAGGGGAAACCCAGAGACCTGTTGCACTAACTCATCTCTGGCCCTTTCCCACCCCCAGACCTGCTGGAGAAATCCCGCGTTGTGCATTTTGTCAAGGGCGAGAGGAACTTCCATATCTTCTACCAGCTCCTTGCCGGCGCCTCTGACCAGCAGCTGGGTACGGATGCTGCTAGAATCCCCGTGCTGCACCCAGGATTGGGTTTGGACTGAGTCTGGGCTGGGTCAGGACTGAGGGGGGCAGGGTGTCTGGAGCTCTGGAAGTCTAGCCAAGCTGAGGGAGAGGATTAACCAGGCTGGGGGCTTAACTGGGGAGACGGAGCTGGATGATGGGGAGGGCCCCAGAAGCCTTTCTGTGCTTGTGGCTGGATATGGGGAAGTGGGGATCTAGCAAGGTCTTGAGGCATTGTGATTGGGGCCTGGCTGGGCTACCGTTCCGGGAATTAAAAGGGAAACGGTCAAACAGAGTCACTTTTGAAAGGGCCCTGGGAATCCAATGGGAAGGGGGTGGAACTGAGACCTAACTGACATGTGGGCGGGAGATTGGGATTCCAGGAATCTACTAGGCCTTGGGAATCCAGTGGGGTTGATGGGGATGGAGCTTAGTGGGGGATGAGAATGGGGTCTAGCTGGCCTTTGGGGTTTGAGTGAGGGGCTCAGAGAGGGTACCTGAGGTGGGACTCGGGAGGTGGAGGCCAGGGTGCAGGGGGCTGCAGGTCTGAGCCACCACCCTCTCCCCCTCAGGAGACCTGCGCCTGGAGCGAGACTGTAGCTGCTACAGCTATCTCAACAGGGAGAGACCCTGCCTGCCAGGGGTGGATGATGCCGCCAGCTTCCGAGCTCTCCAGGTACAAGGTTGGGGAGCTGGTCTATATTAGGAGGCTCCTCTGAGCGTCCCCAGATCCATAAACGTGCCTCCCAAATCGAGAGCCAATGTATCTGCACCCCAAATACCCAAACCTCAGCCTCTCTTGAACCCACGAGTCCCCCAAATTGACACCTGAGTTCCCAGTCTTTTCCTGCTAAATCTAGTCATCTGAAACCTTTCACGTTGGCCACAGCATGGCTATGGCTCCTCTCCTTCCTGCAGCCAAAGAGAGGAACAGAGATAATCTCTCCCCCCGCCCCACATTTTGTGGGGTGGAGACAGTTTCATTGGTGACCCCCAACTTTAACCTGAGTCTCCACTCAAAGCATGTACAGGAACTCAGACCCCAAACTTTCCTCCCAGCCCTGCCCCCCAAGGGGGTTTGGTGTGGCTGTGACACTATGAGGTTATATATCTGATCGACTGTCCCTTTCTCCCTTCAGGATGCCATGCAGGTCATTGGGTTCTCGCCAACAGAGGTGACAGCTGTGCTGGAGGTGACAGCTATGGTTCTCAAACTGGGCAATGTGCAGCTGCAGGGGCAGTTCCAGTCTAGTGGGATGGAGTCCTGCGGGCTCGAGAACATGAAAGGTCAGAGGGATCCCTTGCTGGAGGCAGGACTTGAGCTGGCATGTGCTGTCCCCTTGTAGTGGCAGCACTGGGTGTGGGGGGTTGGGGGGAGCTCTGTCCCCCTCTGGTGGTGGCGCTGGGCTGTGTGCAGACTCGTTGGGATGCTCTGTCCCCCTCTAGTGGTGGTGCTGGGCTGCGTGCAGACTCACTGGGATGCTCTGTCCCCCTCTAGTGGTG
>QEPC01004404.1:76627-97047 GCA_003113815.1 Sphenodon punctatus | reverse complement strand
ACACACTCTGGAGCTCTGCAGGGGGGTGGATCTGGTCCCTGACCCAGTGACGGTTCCCTGTGCCTACGCTATAGAAATGATTGATACATTTATTTCACCTTTGGGGGGGGGGCAGAGCTGTGGTAGCGCCTGGCACAAGGGTTGCCACCCAAGGATCCAAAGTGGCTCTGTTTGACCGTCCCGCTATTCCTCCGTCTCTAGGGTTACTACGTGCGGGACGCCTTGGCAAAGAATATTTACAGCCGTCTCTTCAACTGGCTCGTTAACAGGATTAACGAGAGCATCAAGGTGAGCATGTAGCCACAGGACGCAGGATCGGTGTCCGTCCGCTCCAGTGTGCTGCCCTGTCCGCCTCCTGTCCCAAATTCAAGGACACCCTGGTGGCAAGACTCGCCAGCACGTGTGTGTGTGTGTGTGTGTGTGTGTACAACTTAAATGGTTACGTGGGCCAAAATCAAATCTCTCTCTGCCACACCAAGATACAGCTGGTGGGAGCTGCTGCACTTCAAGCTTGATGCTGCTGCTCTAGGGTGATCCTGGCTGGAGGGGGGCATCTTGGTTCACCTGCAAAATATTCCAGGCAGAACAAGGATTTGACAAAGGGTCAACCCTTTTAGCTGTAGGATCACTTACACCCAGGCACCGTGGGCAGGGGTCTGACTGTGGGTGCCATTCAGTGAGAGCGGCCAAGGTCATAGAGTCACAGAAGACTGGAAGGAACCTCCGGGGTCATCTAGTCTGTCCCCCTGCATCACTGCAGGACCCACCACGCCCTAACCCTCCGCACAGAGAAATCTCACCAATAAATCGGCAACCCCAGGCCCCTAAAAATTGGGAGAGCTCCTTAGGAAATCGGTGCATTATTCTAAAAACTGGGATCCTTTTGTCCTAGATCTTCTGGTTTCTGAACGTTTAGGTCCCTTTTTCAAGCTCGAGGGCTCGGAACTGTAAAGGGGAACCGTGCGACTTTCTGAAACAAGTCCCTGGGCTTGAGCAAAACTTCTGAAGTACTCTCCTCCCTCCCTCCCTGCATGCTCTCTCTCTCTCTCTCTCTCTCATATCACCACCACCACCACCACCAATTTCTGTCTGGGCCAGATAACGCCCACCCAAGATGGAGTCAGACCCTCTGTTGGATTGTTAATTCCCATTTCTGTAAGCTAAGCACGTGCACCTGTGACTTCTCTCAACTTTGTGAATGTATCCTTTTCTCCCCAACTATGTTCCCCTCTCTCCCCCCTAATTTGTAAGCCCCTCAGGGCAGGGACCTGTCTCTAATTAATGATTGTACAGTGTCAGGTACATTGCTAGTGCTACATAATAAATAATAATGATTGTTGTCCCTCTCCCCCTCCCGTGTCTTTTGTCTGATACATTCATCCTCCCTCCTGGTTAGCTCCGACTTTTAACTTGTCTGATGCAACACAACCTAGCGCCTTGCTGCTCCATACACCCCCAGTTTCCATCCCCCTTCCTGGACCCAGTGAAGCTGACTGCTGCCACCTTGTTTTTTGTCTCAGGTACAAAGCACTGAGTGTAAGAAAGTGATGGGAGTTCTGGATATCTATGGCTTTGAGATTTTCCAGGTCAGTTGCAAGTTTCTTTTCTCTCTTTTCCAAACCAGAGAACAGGTAGAGAGACTGGGCATCAGGTACAGGGTAACTTGAGGTGCATTGGCACCACCAAATTCAGGGAGCCCAGGGCTGGGATAACAGGGGCTGTGGGTGAGGAGCAGTGGCAGCACTGTATGTAGGGAAGCTTTTAATTTGTTCTTGGTGATGGTTTGCTCTGTTAAATCCTTCATTCTTGCAAACGTTTTAAATTCACCCCCAAATTTTAAATAGGAAAAGTATCCCCATATTCTAGCTGCTCCCCTCTGGGGGACAAGCTTCTGGAGCTGAGAGGATCTGTCAGCTGCCAGGGGAGCAGCTGGCTATTTCTTTGGAGGTGGGGCAGCTACTGGATTCTGACAGCAGTGCCCTCTTATGTTGGAGAAAACCTAATCAGCAGCTCCCTGGTGCCAGGTGCATCTGATCAGACTTTGACTCTTTTGCCTTCTAAGAGCTGCCCTAAATAGCTCTCCCCCCTCTTTCTAGGACAACAGCTTTGAGCAGTTTGTTATCAACTACTGTAATGAGAAGCTGCAGCAGATCTTCATCCTGATGACGCTGAAGGAGGAGCAGGAGGAGTACATCCGAGAGGTAACTCGCTGCCCCAACAGCCTGACTTGAGGGGGTTGAGCCAAAACAGGATGCTGCACTTCTGGCCCCAGCGTTGTCCCTCTGCTGAGCCCAATTCAGAGAATGCCAGACCTGGAAGTGACGGCAAGGCTCAGCCAGTCTGAGGCAGGGTTCAAGGCACTTATGGAGGCCCTGTGTGGGGGGCATCTTTCAGGGACAGTGTAGGTAATTGTGAGTCCTGCTTAATGGCAGGGGGCCAGACAAGATAACCCTTGGGGCTTCTTCCAGGTTTGGGGCTCACTTGGTCTAAATTATCCTGGACAGCTTCCTCTTAAACACTTCCCAGCAAGGCGGCAATTTGCTCCATTACTGACTGCTCTGAGAACTCGGAAGCCTCATGCGGCTCCTCTTTCCCCACCCCCGGGTGCATCCCCCTACAGCAGGGGGAAGCATCATGTGGGTGAATGTGCCCCCCCCTCCTCCCCAACCACAATAACAGGCAAGCTGGCAATAAAACAAGCCAACCTCCTAATCATCGTTTTTCAGCTGGACGTCCTGTCCCTGAGCTCCCGAATGAGCACAAAGCCCGGGGGTGGAATCTATGCTGTGTTCTGTCTCTAAATAACTCCAGGTACCAGTGGAGGGGGAGGGAGTTGTGCGTCACAGGCAAGTATTTCTTGCTGGGAATCCACAGGCACCGTCCCTGCTGTGAGCATGGGGGCCCCTCGTGGTCGTCTGGGATATGGCACACAATCTGTCTGGGTTTAGAAGCAGGGTGACCGTGGGAACTGTCCACTAGGCCAAGCCTCTCTCCTCAAGGGGTCCTGTGGGGGTCCTGCCCTGGCATGAGCCCCTGTCGCTGCAATCTGACTTGTGACAAGGGCGTGCTTGGGGAATTAAAGTTGCTGACGGCCCAGCCAGCTGCTGGGGAAATGCTAATGCACTCCCACATCACTGAACACTTTGCTCCTACACCCCACCTGAGTGGACAGGCTGGATGGTGACACCCTCAATGGAAACTGAGAGGGAAGTAGGAGGGGAATGTTTCGGGGGGAAGATGAGGAGGAGTTTGATCTTGGCCATATTAAGCTTGAGTTGGCGGCGAGACGTCCGTGCAGAGATGTCAGCGAGACAGTCAGCAATATGAGACTGGATGGAGGGGGAGAGCGCGGGAGTGGAGCATTAGAGTTGCGTGTCATCCGCGTACAGGTGATATTGGAAGCCGTGGGTTTCAATGAGTTTACTTCAATGAGCCCCTTCAATGATGGGGTCTAGGGAGGATGTAGATCGGGAAGTTCCCTCAGGGAGTCTTGGGGGTGGGGTGGGTTCTCCAGACCTGAGTAGGGTCACAGCTAGGTGGGCTGTCCCCAGTCCTCTCACTCTGTTGGAGGAGGAGGAGGAAAGGGACAAGGAGGAGGGGGACTGCACAGAGAAGGATGGGCCTGATCCTGTGGCCAAGGCTGGGGCTAGACTTTTTCTTCCCAATCTTGAATCCCTGGTGGCCAAATAGATCTGAACCCCCCCTCCTCCACCCAGTTCTCCAGTCTCGGAGGAGAATTTGGTGGAGGATGCCTCTCTGGTGCCTTCCCCTCCACCCCCGGGACCCCTGAGGGGGCAGGCCTCCCCTTACCTTCTTTGTACTTGAGGCTGCTTAAGACTGAGTGGGACCAGCCTACCAAGCCCAAAGCGACCCAGGCTCTGGTGCCCAGAGTCCCATCCTTGGCTTCCCAAGGTGGATGCTGGAGCTTCGGATTTGGCCAAGGCCTCTGTCCTCCCCGCTGATGGGGACGGAACCTCAAAGGGTCCTCTGGATAGGAAGGCTGAGAACTTCCTTAGGAGAGACTTCCCTTCTCCTTCCACAGCTTGCAGAGAGGCAGCCACGACTTTGAGTTTTGCAAAAGCAATGGGGTTGTGGGTCAAGGACCTAGGGGGTGCTCTGTCTGCCCCCAAGGAAGTCAAGGCCAGCCTCAAGAGGATCTCCGATGCAGCAGCTTTTGTGGCAGTGTGCTCTATGGCTTACAGTATGGCAGCTCATTAAGGCCTTGGAAGGCTGATATGCAGGCCAAAATTGTTTTAACGGCAGCTCCCTACTCATGGGGGGAAAATCTTCGGCGAACCAATGGACAAGGTGATGACCACGAGCCAGAAAAGAAAAGGGAGCTGCCGGTCAACCCCTAAGGGAAAGAGGGCAGGAAACGCTCGAACCCTAGTCAGGAATTTCGTTTTTGCTCTTCCTTTCATCGTGGGGGCTTCAACATCAGAAACAGATGGCCAAAGAGCGCTCGAACCCCAGACAGCACCCCTAGGTGTCCTCCCAAGCAGGACAAGCCTGGTCAACCTTTGGCGTGACGGGGTCGATCTCTCACCCAGCTCTTCCTGCATAGGAAGATGGCTGCGGGAGTTCAGCGCGCAGTGGCTGTGCGCAACGTCAGATCAATGGGCGAGAGAAACAATCAGTAAAGGGTATTCCATCAAGTTCGAATCTTGGCCCTGAAGATCAGTCGTGAAAGTGCCCAAGTTCAAGGATGACAGAAAACATCAGGGGATGATGGAAAGAATTGATCACCTACTGGAAATCGGGGCTATCGAGCTAGTTCCCCACCCTCAGAGGCTATGAGGAGTCTACTCATTCTTTTTTACTGTCCTAAAAAAGAAAGGGGAAACAAGATCCATTTTGTACCTGACAGGCTTGAACAAACACCGCAGAGTGAGGAAATTCAAAATGGAGACCCTCAAGACCATCCTGTGGGCCATCCAGCCACGCGACTGCCTAGCATCGATCGACCTCAAGGAGGCATACCTTCACTTTCCAATCCAGGAAGCTCACGACATTTCCTCAGGTTTGTCTACGACACTCACCACTTTCAGTACACAGCCCTTCCATTCGGGTTGGTGGCCTCGTGGAAGGTGTTCATCAAGCTGGTGGTGGTGTTGGTAGCAGACTTACGGATGAGATGTGTACAGATCTACCCTTACCTGGACAATCTGATGGTGAGGGTGCCCTCCAAGCGTCCGTGTCAGGAAGCAGTTCAGAAAATTGCCTTCAATGTCACGGTTTTATGGTCAAGTGGGAAAAGAGTTTTGTAGAACCGACCCAGAGGCTGCTTCACTTAGGCGTCACCATGGACAGCACACAAAATAAAGTGTTCCTTTCTCCGGAGAGGGAAACAAAGATTAGGGGGACTATCCTCGGGATCAAGTTCGCAGAGAGACCCACGCTCCTAGAGCTCGCCAGTTTGCTGGGCCTGATGGTCTCCTACTTGGAGACAGTGCAGTGGGCACGCTTTCACCTCTGTCCAGTGCAGAGGCTCTTCCTCCCCTGACAAGACCAGATCATCAGGAAGAGAGCGCCTCTCACTGAAGTTNCTCTAAATAACTCCAGGTACCAGTGGAGGGGGAGGGAGTTGTGCGTCACAGGCAAGTATTTCTTGCTGGGAATCCACAGGCACCGTCCCTGCTGTGAGCATGGGGGCCCCTCGTGGTCGTCTGGGATATGGCACACAATCTGTCTGGGTTTAGAAGCAGGGTGACCGTGGGAACTGTCCACTAGGCCAAGCCTCTCTCCTCAAGGGGTCCTGTGGGGGTCCTGCCCTGGCATGAGCCCCTGTCGCTGCAATCTGACTTGTGACAAGGGCGTGCTTGGGGAATTAAAGTTGCTGACGGACCAGCCAGCTGCTGGGGAAATGCTAATGCACTCCCACATCACTGAACACTTTGCTCCTACACCCCACCTGAGTGGACAGGCTGGATGGTGACACCCTCAATGGAAACTGAGAGGGAAGTAGGAGGGGAATGTTTCGGGGGGAAGATGAGGAGGAGTTTGATCTTGGCCATATTAAGCTTGAGTTGGCGGCGAGACGTCCGTGCAGAGATGTCAGCGAGACAGTCAGCAATATGAGACTGGATGGAGGGGGAGAGCGCGGGAGTGGAGCATTAGAGTTGCGTGTCATCCGCGTACAGGTGATATTGGAAGCCGTGGGTTTCAATGAGTTTACTTCAATGAGCCCCTTCAATGATGGGGTCTAGGGAGGATGTAGATCGGGAAGTTCCCTCAGGGAGTCTTGGGGGTGGGGTGGGTTCTCCAGACCTGGGTAGGGTCACAGCTGGGTGGGCTGTCCCCAGTCCTCTCACTCTGTTGGAGGAGGAGGAGGAAAGGGACAAGGAGGAGGGGGACTGCACAGAGAAGGATGGACCTGATCCTGTGGCCAAGGCTGGGGCTAGACTTTTTCTTCCCAATCTTGAATCCCTGGTGGCCAAATAGATCTGAACCCCCCCTCCTCCACCCAGTTCTCCAGTCTCGGAGGAGAATTTGGTGGAGGATGCCTCTCTGGTGCCTTCCCCTCCACCCCCGGGACCCCTGAGGGGGCAGGCCTCCCCTTACCTTCTTTGTACTTGAGGCTGCTTAAGACTGAGTGGGACCAGCCTACCAAGCCCAAAGCGACCCAGGCTCTGGTGCCCAGAGTCCCATCCTTGGCTTCCCAAGGTGGATGCTGGAGCTTCGGATTTGGCCAAGGCCTCTGTCCTCCCCGCTGATGGGGACGGAACCTCAAAGGGTCCTCTGGATAGGAAGGCTGAGAACTTCCTTAGGAGAGACTTCCCTTCTCCTTCCACAGCTTGCAGAGAGGCAGCCACGACTTCGAGTTTTGCAAGAGCAATGGGGTTGTGGGTCAAGGACCTAGGGGGTGCTCTGTCTGCCCCCAAGGAAGTCAAGGCCAGCCTCAAGAGGATCTCCGATGCAGCAGCTTTTGTGGCAGTGTGCTCTATGGCTTACAGTATGGCAGCTCATTAAGGCCTAGGAAGGCTGATATGCAGGCCAAAATTGTTTTAACGGCAGCTCCCTACTCATGGGGGGAAAATCTTCGGCGAACCAATGGACAAGGTGATGACCACGAGCCAGAAAAGAAAAGGGAGCTGCTGGTCAACCCCTAAGGGAAAGAGGGCAGGAAACGCTCGAACCCTAGTCAGGAATTTCGTTTTTGCTCTTCCTTTCATCGTGGGGGCTTCAACATCAGAAACAGATGGCCAAAGAGCGCTCGAACCCCAGACAGCACCCCTAGGTGTCCTCCCAAGCAGGACAAGCCTGGTCAACCTTTGGCGTGACGGGGTCGATCTCTCACCCAGCTCTTCCTGCATAGGAAGACGGCTGCGGGAGTTCAGCGCGCAGTGGCTGTGCGCAACGTCAGATCAATGGGCGAGAGAAACAATCAGTAAAGGGTATTCCATCAAGTTCGAATCTTGGCCCTGAAGATCAGTCGTGAAAGTGCCCAAGTTCAAGGATGACAGAAAACATCAGGGGATGATGGAAAGAATTGATCACCTACTGGAAATCGGGGCTATCGAGCTAGTTCCCCACCCTCAGAGGCTATGAGGAGTCTACTCATTCTTTTTTACTGTCCTAAAAAAGAAAGGGGAAACAAGATCCATTTTGTACCTGACAGGCTTGAACAAACACCGCAGAGTGAGGAAATTCAAAATGGAGACCCTCAAGACCATCCTGTGGGCCATCCAGCCACGCGACTGCCTAGCATCGATCGACCTCAAGGAGGCATACCTTCACTTTCCAATCCAGGAAGCTCACGACATTTCCTCAGGTTTGTCTACGACACTCACCACTTTCAGTACACAGCCCTTCCATTCGGGTTGGTGGCCTCGTGGAAGGTGTTCATCAAGCTGGTGGTGGTGTTGGTAGCAGACTTACGGATGAGATGTGTACAGATCTACCCTTACCTGGACAATCTGATGGTGAGGGTGCCCTCCAAGCGTCCGTGTCAGGAAGCAGTTCAGAAAATTGCCTTCAATGTCACGGTTTTGTGGTCAAGTGGGAAAAGAGTTCTGTAGAACCGACCCAGAGGCTGCTTCACTTAGGCGTCACCATGGACAGCACACAAAATAAAGTGTTCCTTTCTCCGGAGAGGGAAACAAAGATTAGGGGGACTATCCTCGGGATCAAGTTCGCAGAGAGACCCACGCTCCTAGAGCTCGCCAGTTTGCTGGGCCTGATGGTCTCCTACTTGGAGACAGTGCAGTGGGCACGCTTTCACCTCTGTCCAGTGCAGAGGCTCTTCCTCCCCTGACAAGACCAGATCATCAGGAAGAGAGCGCCTCTCACTGAAGTTGACATAGGTAGTCGGAGCATCCCTGGACTGGTGGCTAGACCAACATCGGTACCTACAGGGAGTCCCGATTCAGGAGGAAGAGAAACTGACTCTGACCAAGGATGCCAGTCTGACGGGTTGGGAAGCCCACTGCCTGGGCCATCCAGTGCAGAGGAGTTGGTCCCCCGAGGAGTCGAAGATGCACATCAACCTCCTGGAGCTGGGGGCTGTCAGATTGGCTCTTCTACATTTCAAGAGCCTAACCATGGGCAGAGGAGTGCTAGTGTACACCAACAGCATGACAGCGATGGCGTACATGAACTGCCAGGGCGGAACAAAATCGGCGGTCCTCATGAAAGAAGAATCAGTCATCATCTCCTGGGCAGAGACCAACCTCCAGTCTTGGAAAGCGAAACACCCGAGGGGTTCGTTTAACATACAAGCAGATTGGTTGAGCCGGACCAGGCCTGACCCAGGAGGGTGGACATTACATGAGGAGGTGTTCTGTCTGGTCACGCAGAAGTGGGGCTGACAACCGCAGACTCACAGGTACTTTGTGAGTCACTGCGACTCACAGGTGGAAGGCGTTGACACTATGGAGACTTCATGGCCAGCTGGCTTCCTTTACGCGTTCCCACACTTTTCGCTGGCAGAGGGCATCCTGATTGTGCCTCGATGACCACTCAGACCATGGTTTTTGATGATCACAGAGCTTCAGGTAGCCCCAGGGTTGACTCTTCCTCAGAGAGGGGAACTTCTGTCCCAGGGACTGGTGCTCTGCTAGGGTCTGGACAACCTAAAGCTCTCAGTTTGGAGTTTGAACTCCAACAGCTGAAACAGTATGGCTACTCCAATCAAGACCTAGAAACTTTGCTAGCAGCAAGAAGACCATCCACCAATCGAGTGTACAACTCCACTTGGCAGGCATTCCAGTCGTGGGCTGAGAAACAGGGTCTGCATGCCATGGAGGCTGGGGTCCTGGAAGTTCTGGCTTTCCTACAGGAAGGTATGGAAAAGAAACTGAGTGCAAATACTCTCCGCCGACAGTGTCTGCTCTGTCATCCATATTATCAGCCCAGGGAGGGGAGCACGTGGCAAATTACTCCCACATTACACGCTTTCTCAAGGCGGCTTCAGCTTTAAATCTGAAAGTAAAGCATTGTTTTCCAACATGGTGGCTTGACTTAGTGTTGGAGGCACTTCAAGACCCTCCATTTGAGCCACTCTCATCAGTGCCACTCAGGACCCTCTCCTTCAAAGTGACCTTCCTGGTGACCATAACGTCAGCCAAGAGAGTGTTGGAATTGGAGGCCTTCTCAGCTGACCCGGAGCTTTGCTGCTTTGATAGAGATAAAGTCACCCTCCGTTTCCGGCTTTCCTCACCAAGGTCAACACAAACGTCCATAGGAGTTAAGACTTAGAGTTTCCTTCTTTCTGTCCAAACCCACAACATCCCCAGGAGGTCAGATGGCATAAATTAGACATGAGACGAGCCCTTAAGATCTAACTGGATAGGACGAAAGCTGTTAGGGTGGACTCTGAACTTTTTATTACCTTTAGACAGGACCGTAGAGGTAGAAGAATTTCCACAGCAACCCTAGCTAGATGGTTGAGGGGTTGTATTTCGTTAGCCTACAAATCAAAGAGTCTTCCAGTCCCGGACGGGATCATGGCGCACCCTCTCTGAGGAGCGCGGCTACTAATGTGGCTCTCCTCCAGGGAGCATTGGTGGAAGAGATCTGCAAGGTGGCATGTTGGTCATCCATTCATACCTATCCACCACTACAAGATCCACATCTGAGCTTCGGCCAGGGCGGCTTTTGGGCGGCAGGTATTACAAAGAATATTGACGTAGGCCTGGAAGTTCCTGGCCACAGAGACGAGAGTGTTTAGTCCGTGGTGCCTTTTTGCCCACCCCTTTTTTCTGGGAGTACTGCTCTGTCAGATCCCAAGCAGGACTGCTCGCCTCCACAGGACAGGGAGAAAGGAAAAGTTGATTCACTTACCCGGTGAATTTTCCTTCTCTCTCCTGGGGAGGTAGGCAGTCCCTCCCTTGAATCAGCGGCCGCCTTTCCAGTCTACAGGGACAATATGTTGTCGTTCCCGCTACAGGGTTCAAGGTCCCCTTTAGCGTAGGTTCCCCTGACAGCCTCTTTGGTTCTTCAACTTGCACCCCTGTTCGTTGCCTTCGTCATGCCTAGACAGTTCGTACTTAGGCAGACTTGTTTGTTTCTGGTAGCTCTTGAATAATTGAAAGGTTTTATTAGTCTATTAAGCTTGTTCAGTTCTGGGTGGTTGAGCCATGTTAGCTCCTCCCCTAGGCTCAGCTGTCAATCATCTTTTAGATCCTGCCTCTTAAGTGGAAGTGGAGGAGCTAACCCAAGCAGGACTATCTGCCTGCCTCAACAGGGGAGAGAAGGAAAATTCACCAGATAAGTGAACCAAATTTTCCATTCTCTCCTCACCAGGGCATCACATGGACCCCCGTGGAATTCTTCGACAACAGCATAATCTGCAACTTGATTGAGGATGTGAGTTGCTTTTAAAGGGGTGGCTGTAGCACAGTAACTGCCCTCCGCTACCTCGTCCCAGCAGCGCCCACACGCAGACAGACAGACAGACTTGTACCCTCATCTTGGCACCGCCAGCCAGCCAGCACAGCCACACGCACAACCTCCTCCCGGTGCCCTTAGCACAGTCACATACGTGCGTACACACTCACACCCCTTCAGCACAGCCACACGTGCACACACTCCCCCTCAGATTGGGGCCCCCAGCACAGCCTTTGCATCATGCTCTGTCACTCTCACACACCACCTTATACCGGTGCCCTCAGCACAGCCACACCATTGCCAGCATCCCCCCCAGAGCTGTGCAGCCCCCAGTCTCCCCTGCCCAGCCTCCCCCCCCCAGTCATGGCCACACCATCCCCTCAGACCTGGCACTGCCAGTACTGCTGACCCTCCCCCTGGCCTTCTCAGCACCGCTCTCCCAGTCGCATCTGCCAATCCCTGCTCCACCCATACTCCCCTCCTGTTTCTCCCACTGCAATCGCCAGTTGAACCCTTAGTCTTGTGGGTTGAGACTGAGGCGCAGCAGCGGCGGCAGGGCTGATGGATCCCCACGGCTGGGACAGCAGGGGCTGCGGGTGAGAATTGGGAGGCAGTGGCAGAGCTGGGGGGGGGAGACACCTCAGGACTGAGGAGAATTGGTGTGCACTGTGTTGCTCTGTGCAGGGCAAGGGCGGGATCTTGGCCATGCTGGATGAGGAGTGCCTGCGCCCTGGGCAGGTGACTGAAGCCACCTTCCTGGCCAAGCTCAACCAGGTGTTTGCCAGTCACAAGCATTACGAGAGCCGGGTCACCCAGAACGCCAAACACATCATGGATGCCAGCCTGCCTGCCCACTGCTTCCGCATCCACCACTACGCTGGCAAGGTGAGCCTGGGACCTCTGGGAGAGAATTGGGGGCTTGTGTGTTACACAGGACTCCTGGGTTCTCTGGGAAGGGAGTGGGGGCTAGTGGGTTAGAGCAGGGGAGGTGGAAGCCAGGACTCCTGTGATCTCTGGGAGGAGAGTGGGGCTAGCATGTTAGAAAAGGGGGTTGGGAGTAAAATGAAGTGGGCTGCTGGAGTAGGTGAGAACCAGGACTCGTGGGCTCTCTCAGCAGTTCTGTCCCTGTCACGCTCACCTCGAGTCCCAGCCCCCCGGTTGAATGGGGACAGACTTTGAATCCAAGGCACTGTGTGCATGTATCTCTGATCTTGCTGGCATGGGGGAGACCCCTGCTCCCTGACCTCCCAACCTTCTCTCCCTCAGGTCACCTACAACGTTACTGGCTTCATCGAGAAGAACAATGACCTGCTCTTCCGGGACCTGTCCCAGGCCATGTGGCAAGCCCAGCATTCCCTGCTACACTCCCTCTTCCCTGAGGGGGACCCCAAGAAAGTCTCCCTCAAGCGGCCCCCCACCGCTGGCTCCCAGTTCAAGGCCTCTGTGACCACCCTCATGAAGAACCTCTATTCCAAGAACCCCAATTACATCAGGTAGCTGGGTGGGGAGGACAGGGACCCTGCTGCCTCCAGAGATATTGGAAGTTGGGGGTGGGGGGGCGGACCCTGCTGCCTTGGGAATACAGGGGGTGGGAGCTGCAGCACATATATCTGTGGGGCCTGCCCCTTAGGAGATTAACACGCTAGAGAATGCAGCCTGGCGGAGCAAGCAGGTCCCTAGAACTCTCTCTTCCTCCCACACACGCCCCCCAGGCATCCACAGCTGCTGGGGCTGCTGAGGTGAAGAGGCCTCTGTCAGGGCCATCAGCAGACACTGCATCCCTGGGGTGTCCCTGCCAGCTGGGCCCTGCCACCTTCTCATGGAGCTCCCCTCACAGATCCAGCCTCCCTTAACTGACCTCTTTCCAATCCCAAGGGGAAAGGAGCGGTGTGGGTGAGGGACCCCTCCCCTGCCCTCAGTCTCCCACTCTAAATATGAAGGTGACACCGCCACCCCCCTTATGCCATCCTGCTCCAGCCTATTTCTCTCCTCTTCCCCCTGCCCCGGCTCTGCCAGGTGCATCAAGCCCAACGAATCCAAGGCACCAGGAGTGTTCACGGATGCGCTGGTCCGGGCACAGGTGCGCTACCTGGGCCTCCTGGAGAACGTGCGGGTGCGCCGGGCTGGCTATGCCTATCGGCAGGTCTACGGGCCATGCCTGGAGCGCTACAAGATGCTCTGCAAGGAGACCTGGCCACGGTGGAACCGGAGCGCCAGGTGGGAATAGCGGAGCTGGCAGTGCCACATGGCTGGGAGGGAATAGGGATGGGTTAGGGCAGTGCCTTGCAGGGGGTGGTAGGCATGGACGGGTGGTGTTCCTTAGGGGGGTGGGTTCTGCTTTCTAGGGATGGGATGGTGCTGTGTGTGGTGGGTGAGAGGCCTTGCAGGGAGGCGTTGCAGGAAGTGGGAGGTGGATCCATACAGGGGGTGAGGGTTCCAGGACTGGGGGCTGGTGCCATATGCAGGAGTGAGCGGGGGCCCATAGAGACTGGGGGGCAGTGCTGTGCTTGGGTTGGTGAGGGACCCTAGAGATGGGTGGGGGTGAGCTGTTCTGTGGAGGGGCTTATGGGCAGTGCTGTGTAGGGGGGGAGGCAGCACCCTAGGAGTGGTCAAGGTTGTGCAAGGATGCCTTGTGCCCTGTAGGCTGCTCTGGGCACCATTCCAGGCTGCTGCCCTCATAGCGGCTCTGCTGCATGGCCGCCCGTGGCAGGGGCACACTGAGGCAGTGGGGAGGCATCGAAGGGCTGTTTGCATCGCGCAGAGAGAGATTTGTAGCCAGAGACCCAGGTTCACTGTGTTTTTTCCATTGCCACCAATAGGGAAAACTCAGTGAAGATGTGTCCCTCCCTGTTTGTAGCCTGCTATATCAGGGCTGGCGGTGTTGCATTGTGCTGGGCTCTGCCTGCCCCCCATGGACTCCAGGGGCCGGGGGGCAGCCTAGCGCGGCTTAGTCGGATACTCCACGCAGGTTTGTGACTAGTGCCACAGCCTGAGGGACTTGATTCTGATCTCCTTCCCCCCCCTGGTGCAGGGATGGAGTCCAGGCCTTGCTGAGTAGCCTCTCCATCGCCCCCAGCGAACTGGCCTACGGGCACAGCAAGATCTTCATCCGCACCCCACGCACAGTGAGTCACCGCTCCATTGTTGGAGCGAAGGGGGGCTCTACCCAAATAAAAGGCCCCCTATGATGCTCGGGGTGGGAAGGGAGAGGAGGGAGTACCAGAGCTGAGATTTGAACACAGGACTCTGGAGACCTAGGTGGACACGCGAGCCACTGCACCATCTTGGCTCTTCTGTTTAAGCAGGATCCATGCGGATGCAATACTGCCTCTGGCCAGTAGAGGTGCTGCACTATTGCACATTGCAAGATGCAAACATCAGGAGCGGTTAGGAGAGGCTATGAATAGTGTAGGGGTCGGCAGGACTGTGCAAGGCATAATGGGCAATGGGGCAACAAGATGGGGAGCACTGGGTAGGTCATGAAGCTAATGGGGGGGTGCAGGTCTGTGACCCTAGGAGGTCCCCTGATGTCCTTGGTGCTTGAAGAATCCTTAATTTGCCTCTGGGCCAAACTGTCATTTAAGAGCAGGTGAGCAGAATCGTGGCCCAGAGCTGGGAGGGCAGCAGTGGTATAGCCCGATCCAACCCCGCATAGTGCAGGTTGTGCTGGCCCCAATGGAGTAAAGCCGTAGGAAAAGGAACGTCCTCCCCGCTCTGTGAAGCTCCTGCTGCAATCCGGGAGAGGGCTGCGGCTGTGTTGTAGGCCTCATGATCAGGAAGGGGAATGTAGGGTTTGACATGGGGTGGAATGTGCCCCTTTCCCCTCCAGCTTCAGTGCCCTCATGCTTGACTCGTAGGCTGCACCCTGTCCCCGGCTAGTGTGGGTTAGTGTGGATTGAGTTGAGTATCTCCCCCCTGCAGCTCTTTGACCTGGAGGAGCGTCGGCGCTACCGCGTAGGGCAGCTGGTTGCATTGATCCAGGCCACATACCGGGCATGGAAATGCCGCACCCACTATCAGCTGATGCGCAAGAGCCAGATTGTCATCTCGGCTTGGTTCCGGGGCAACGCGGTAAGTGCCAACCCTACTCCCACCTCTGGCGCCTGGGTGCTACCAGGAGTGATTATTCGAGCCCAGGCCTCTGTAAAAGTCCCTGACAGACTGGCTCAGAGCCATGGTGCCTCCACCCCAGTGTCCTGTCCCTAACAACGCCCAGCACCATATGCTGCAGGGGAAGCCACCGGACAGTTCTGGAGTGATCCATGCCCTGAGCATGGGGGTGCCTCCCCTGCCCATCCCAGCTAACAACCATCGATAAACTCACCCCCATGAGCTTGTCCAGTCCTTTTTCAAACCGAGTTCTGCCACTGGACATTGCAGCAAGTTCCACAAGGCTAACTTCACCTTGTGTGGAAAAAGCAACTCCCTTTCTGGTTCATTTGAATTCTGCTGCCTGTTTTATCAGGTGCCCCCTGCGTCCATTCTAGAGCTCAAAACGAACCGGCATTTTTGTATCTGCGAGTATTAGTCACATTTGCAGAGCCCTCTGAACAGCTGAATAATTATTATTGTTACGGATCTGGAGATCTGTTCTTCCCCCTGGGAACGGAACTCCCTGTTGGCATTCATTGCCCTGGAATGTTACTCGTTGTATAGGGCCATCAGCCACACCTGAACTCACCTGCCAGCCTCTTGTCTTAGAACAATGGCTTTGGCCAGACGGGGCCAAGTACTGCCCGGACGGCGTTGAGCACTGGGTGGGGCAGCTTTCTGTCGGTGTGAGAGCGAAGAGCTGCAGCCTAGCTGGAAGCTGCGTGCTAATGTCTGGGGGCAGAAGGCTACAGAGCGAGACAGCCTTCTAGGGAACCTCTGGCTTGGGGGGGCGCAGCGGGACCTGGCTGGAGGAGTGGGCAGCTGGTCCCAGCCATTCCTCTCAACTTGTACATTTGTAAATATATGGACTTTTCTACCACAACAAAAGTCTCTAGTTTCTCCTGCCGAAGGGACACTGACCCAGCAAGGCTGTCCCTGGAACTTCCCACTGCTTGGGGAAGTGTGTGTGTGTGAGAGAGAGGGATTCTATTGAATTACAATGCAAATCCTTTATTGAATAATTATTCACCACCGATATGATATTTGCATGTCCATTTATTTTGGATTGGTCATTTCGGCAATGGTGAAGCAACCGAAAGAACTGAACCGGAAACTTGTTTCTGGAAACACAGCGGGACCTGATTTCAAAGTGGGGAGAAAGTGCTCAGCTAGGCTGTTGCCCAGAGAGATCCCTTCCCTGTTCCGCCCTCGGTTCTCCTCTCTTCTCCTTGAGTTGAGCGGCCCGCTGCATGTGTGGTCTTTGGGGTGTGGCCCCCCAAGCATTGCTAGAGGGGCCTTTGGATGTTCTGTATCTCCCCTGCCTGTAGTTGGGGGTTCCTCCCTCCTTCCTAATCTGGAGGTTTCTTTCTGCAGCAAAAGAAGAAATATGGGCAGATGAAGAGATCAGCTCTGCTTATCCAGGCCTACGTCCGGGGCTGGAAGGTTAGGTGGCTTGGTACACCCCAGAATTTGAGACTCCAGTCCTGGAGCTGCTGGAAGTTGCCACACAATGTCTTTGCGAGCAGGGGGGCTGGGGCAGTTCTTGGAGAGGTGGTGGGGAGGAGGGGGGCTGCAGCTGTGGTGCTCAGTGGTTAGAAACCGCCAGGCTGAGAGAGTGTCGAAGCAACGGTGACCTGTGAGTGAGGGTGGAGCTAAGAGGAGGAGGGTTGGGGTGTGTGTATGCCTTTTGCAGGATGCGGGAGGGGTGAGCACCCCAATCCAGTGCCACGGACGAGGTAGTCGCTCACGCACGGCGCACGTACTGGACATGCTCTGCACGGCACGATCTCACACCCACAAGGGCAGCCGTAGGCATTTGGCCCCTGGGCTGTGAGCGCTCCTGGGGCGCTTGACGGGGGAGGGGGATGAAACACTAGCAACATTAAGCTCCCTTCCCCCCCACTTCATTTGCTGCAAACGGGGGGCGGGGGGCTGATTCCCTGCTCAACAGCTGGGGGCCTTGAACTTCAGCTGTACGTGGTATGGGAGGCCCAGTGCTCCCTCCCCAGCTCTGAAACTGACTGGAACTGCTTTGGCTTCTCCTTTTCTAGTCAATGGTGTTATTCAGTTTCCTGGCAGCCGGGGGAAGGAAGGGGGGGCATGTGTGCAGGCAGACATCCCTGCAGTGTCAAATATAAAGGGTTGGCAGCAATCCTACATCTCTCCCTGGTGCCCTCAGCCACTGGCTCCACCGCACCGTGCACACTCCCATGCAGCATGAGGCTCTGGCCCCGCACATTCTCACCGACTTGCCTACGTCGTGCAGAGGGAGTGAAGCGGGGCCGGGCTAGTGGCCCGCTGCTGCTGAGCTGGGATGGTCTACTACAGTCGCCAGCTGCTCCACAAGGCAGGCAAGTGTATGGACAGAAGCGGGTGCTAGCACTTCCTGAAAACATCCTGCTGCCAAAGGCCCAATTCAACTGACTGGGGCCTCCTACCGGGAGTGGAGCACTGCTGTAACGCTGTCCTTCAGCATCAGGCTGTCCTGTGAAGTGTGGGAGTGGGTATTCCTTCAGGCTGGGGGTGGGGGAGAATCTCGGCTCTCTTCTGTTGTGAGTGCTGGTGAGACCCAGTGCCCTGGTTCTGCGGGGCCTGCACCCTCTCTCTGTCTCTCTCTCCGTGTTGGTGTCGCCCTGTCTCTTCCCCTTCCGTGGGGCTCTCACCTCTCCCCTCCGTTCCCCCCGCAGTCTCGCAGGCTCCTGAAGGGGCTGAAGGAGCACAGATGCCGCAGCCAGGCCGCCAGCACCATTTCCGCTTACTGGAAAGGGTTCAAGGTAATTGTGGCGGCAGGCTCCCTGGAGGGCACCTCAGGCCATGACCTCATCTCATAGCAGCAGCAGCAGCAGCAGCATCCTGGCTGCTCTCTGCCCCAGTTGGGTACCCACCCCACTCCCTCAGCACTGGCTGACTGTTCTCAGGCACCCGTCCCCACCTGCTGGGACCAGGGCCTGCTTACTCACCTGCTCACTATGAGTAAGTGGGGGTGGCGATGCCACCAGGCCAGGGAAGGGAGATCTCAGATCCCAGTTGAAAGTGTCCCTCTTTGCAGTCAAATTTACGTTGGGCCTGGAAATGGTCAATGCTTTGGCTCCAGAAGCACCTCTTGTCTGCTCTGTCTCCTGCTGTACTGCCCATCTTCTCCTGGGCTTTCCCATGGGGCCTGTCCTCTCTGCTCCCGTCTCTGTAGTTAGTGGAAGTGCTGTATTCATGACACAGGAATGAATGGGCAGGCTGCAGCCCAAGGAAATGGGGGCAGTTTGGGGTGCCCCAGTTAAGAAAGCTGTAGATGAATTGGAGAGGATCTACAGGAAAGCAGCGAAGGTGCCTGGAGTACAAGACAGATGAGGAGAGGTTGGAGGAGAGATGATCAAAGTGTGTGCGTGTAGGGGAGCGGGGGGCAGGACATAAGCAGTTTCCCAATATTTCCAAGACTGCCCTAAATCCAGGGCCCAATGAATTCTGCGCTGCTGCAGTTACAGCCATTTTTGCAGAATTTTGTGTTTGGCCAAATTGTCAAGGAAATGAGCTCTGACGGTGTAAGAGCTAGAGACTGAGTGGGGAACACGGCGCAGCCAATGCAGTGCCAGCAGCACTGGGAGTTAGCCAGTGGGGTGCTAGCACTGCTACTGGACGATGCATATCCCAGAACAATGACGTCTTGGCTTCTTCCACTAGATGAGTAGCCCTTGGCTAGCTCATAGTGCTCCCCACTAAGGCTATAATTCTGCAAGGGCAGAGGCAATCTCTGTGACAATTTGATCAAAGCAAAATTCTGCACAGAATTCCTGGGGCCTTATCCATAACTTGCACCCCCAGTCGGTTCCCTAGCTAAAGGAACGTCTGGGTGGAGACTGGAATCCAGCAGAGGGAGGGTACACGGCACTATACAGCCCACTAACAGCAGTTTTTATCTGCTCACAGACACGGAAAGAATACAAGAAATATTTCCGCTCCGGTGCCTCAGTCCGGATTTCTGACTTCATCTACCGCAGCCTGGTGAGTGCGAAGTGGGCATGGCTCAGGGGAGAGTACGGAGAGAGGAGTTCAGGGGTGCTGGGTAGCAACAGGAAATGGAAATAGAAACTCTGCTCTAGAGGGCACTAGCTGGGTTCTTTACCCCCCTCTGGGAATGGCGTATGGGACTTTCCCCCTCTAAGGGGCTGCTGGGAAGCTCAGGGAAGTAAATCTTTTTTTTTTTTTTTTTTTTTTAAATTAATTTTCTCTTTATTGATAGCTCAAAGGAGAATGTACAAATGCACATAATTAGTATCATTACATATTATCATAACACATATTTCCCACCCGTTACAATCTCCATAAGCTTACATTCCAAACCTTTAGGAACAGTTTTTTCAGTATTGGTCTGTATAATATCCATTTTTGGTAGTCAGTTGCATTACAGTCAATATCAAATTTGTGTGTCCTACAGGCCTGTTTAACACAAAGTATTTCTTTCAAAAATAATGATCAAATAATATTGTCTTGTCATTTTTTGCAAATTCTTCCCCTTCTATGGCGGCTATAACCGAAAACCAAGTTGCCTCGAAGTCTTTGCGCTTGTTTTTGAGATTCGCCATCAGTTTCTCCATTGTAAAGAGGAACCATATACGACTGACCCATTCCTGTAGCTGTGTATAGCTCCCTAAGATTGCCAGTGTCTAGCTATCACGTTAGCTGCCGCTAAACATAAGACTTTGCACGAATCCTGATGGCGTTTCAAGGCTCCCTCATCAGGGCATATACCTAATACCGCCATGTCAGGCTTGAAAGAACTATTACATTTGTTACTTTATTCATAAAAACCCATATTTGTCTCCAAAACTGTTGAACAAATAAGCAGTCCCAAAGACAGTGCATCAGGGAACCCACCTGCCCACAACCTTTCCAACATAGCCCCTTTGGATCCTCCCCAATATTTTTCAAATGTATGGGAGTCAAATAATACCTAGTAGAAATTTTTAGTTCTGTTTTCTTCACTTCCATTGCTGATGCACAGTTTTGCATATGATTCCATATTTTTAAAATCTCTTTTTCTGTGAATTTGCAGGCCAAATCCTGTTCCCATTTTTTAATATAATTATTTCCCTTGGGATATATAAACCCCCTTCAGTTCTTGATATATCTTTGAGAGTCTGCCCTTCGTACCTGTTAAGTTAAATATGGTTGATAGGGATGGGCGAACACGGTTCAGAAGTTCGGAGTTTGGCCCAAACTTGGCCTGTTCGGATGACCGAACCCGAATCCGAACCCGAACTGACCGAACTGAACTAGATTCCGAACATCGAAACGACCGAACAGTTCGGTAAGTTCGGCTCATGTTCGGGTGAGTTCGGGTGGCAAAAACATGTGACTGGAAGGCAAAACATGACAGGGAGGGGGAGTCCACTGAGGAGCAGACTTCCAGGCACCAGGGGTGGAGAGGCTTGGAGTAGCAGCCAGCCTGCCCAATCACCATCCCTTTTCGCCTCAGACCACTGGCTTCGCAGTCTGCGATTGGCCAC
>QEPC01004404.1:19727-39149 GCA_003113815.1 Sphenodon punctatus | reverse complement strand
GGGGGTTTGGGGGCCGAACATGGCGTGAAGAGAGGGGGGCTGGGAGGGAGGGGTCACTGGTGGGGTTGCTCAATGTGAGGTTTCTACTGGTGAAAGTTGTGAGGAGGCCTTCCTCTTCCCCTCGGTGAGAGAGAGGTGGAGAGGGAGGACTACCCCTGGTGGCAGTAGGGGATGGAAGGAAGGATGGTTTGATACTGCTGTAGAGTGGGTATTGAGATGGGTTAGTAAGGCATATTGTTAGATGTTGTTGTTGAAATATTAAATGGGAGGGTAGGGTTTTCTTGTGTATTATGATGTATTTAGTGCTGGGTTTCCCCTTCATGGGATACAAACCCTAATATTGTATTTATTATTGATGTGAGCCACCTTGAGCCGACTTTGGTTGGGAGATTGCGGGGTATAAATTAAAGATGAAATGAAAAATGTACAAAATGGCCACCACAGGGTGTTCTGATGCGCACAGCCGTCTTCCAAGATGGCGCTGGCAACATCAGCACCATTTTGGAGAAGGGCAGACATTTTGCACATGCGCGTTACTGAGATGAACGTGGTACACAGTAAGTTAGTACACAGTAAATTGGTATTCGTTACATGGTAACTCACGGTAAACGGTAATCACAGTAAATGGTAAAAGGTACGTTGAGAAAAATTCTTGACCAAGAAAGTATTGAGATCGAGGGTTTTTCTCAATTATAAATTCTTGCTAAAAATGATTTGAGAACCGTGATTCTCTGTAAGATTCAAGAAAAAAAAAAAATCAAGATTGAGTTTCAGCCCTAGTCTTGGGGTTTACTTGGCTGGTGTTTTGTTTTATATGATGCAACAACATAGGCTTCTACAAACTCCATTTATTCACTATATACATTTATTTGATTAATTCTTATGACATTCATATACATATGTTCATCTGCCACTTACTTAAATCCTACTCCCCCTTTTCATTCCCTTTTGTCAACTGCCCCATCCTAACTGATTCCTGCCAACATTCCAAAAAGATGTCATTTTTTTTTTTTTTTTAAATTAACTTAACTTATTTATGTTTAACAATTTTCAATTAATCTATCTGGGGGGTGACGTATCCTGGAAGCCTTGCTGCTTTCTGAAACAAGTCCCTGGGCCTGAACAAAACTAGTGAAGTACTCCTCTTCCTCCCTGCATGCTCTCACTCACGCTCTCACCCCTGATGCTCCCCATCCAAGGTGGAGTCAGACCCTCTGTTGGATTGTTAATTCCCATTTCTATAAGCTAAGCACGTGCACCTGTGACTTCGGTCAACTTTGTGAATGTATCCTTGTCTCCCCTATGTTCCCCTCTCTCTCTCCCCTAATTTGTAAGCCCCTCAGGGCAGGGACCTGTCTCTAATTAATGATTGTACAGTGCCAGGTACATTGCTAGTACTACATACAGGGCTGGTGCAAGGATTTTTGCCACCCTAGGCAAACCTCTGTGTGTACGCCCCTTGTGCAAACAGTGCACGCATTGTGACCCTCGCATGCAACCCACATACATTACGCACAGCCCCCACGTGCACCCCACCCCCCAGGGCGCAACATGTACATGCATAGCCTGCTTCTTGGGCACTGGGGGGCTGGTAGTCCCACACCACCACCCCCCGCCTCCTGGCCCCTTATCCACCCATAGAGCTTGCCAGTGGTGGCGGTGGCAGCAGGATTGACCAGGAGAAGCACCCATGGCAACTTGCAGGAGAAGTGGTGGCAACAGCTGGATCAGGGGCAGGAGCGATGGCAGCAGAAGCTGGATTGGGGGTGTCAGTAGGAACCCGCAGTCAGAGCTGAGGAAGCAAGCTCATTCTGGAGATAGAAGATGGGTCCAAGGGTCAGGTCTCCTCCTCTAGCCATCAGAGCAGATGCAGAGGGGCTGAGCTCAGGAGTAATTCTCCAAAGGAGCAGCACCACCAGCCAGAGGAGGAGGTTGGGGGTGCAGACGGAATAGAGACCTTGGGGGTGAGCCTAGTGGGCAGCCTTGGGGTGGAGAATATAGATCCTAAAGAGGGAACAGTAATCCTAGGGGTGGGCTTAGAGGGCAGCCTCAGAGTAGAACTTGTAGAGTCCAGAGAGGGTGTGGCAGAGGGAATAGTGACCCTGGGGGCGGGCCTGGAGGGCAACCCTAGAATGGAAAGTGTAGAGCCCAAGGGGGGAATGGATGAAGGGACCCCAGAAAGAGATGGTGTACCTCTNGCAGCACCACCAGCCAGAGGATGAGGTTGGGGGTGCATAGTGGGCAGCCTTGGGGTGGAGAATATAGATCCTAAAGAGGGAACAGTAATCCTAGGGGTGGGCTTAGAGGGCAGCCTCAGAGTAGAACTTGTAAAGTCCAGAGAGGGTGTGGCAGAGGGAATAGTGACCCTGGGGGCGGGCCTGGAGGGCAACCCTAGAATGGAAAGTGTAGAGCCCAAGGGGGGAATGGATGAAGGGACCCCAGAAAGAGATGGTGTACCTCTGGGTGTGGCAGAGAAGGTTAAGCTGGAGGATTTTGCATGTCCCAGACTAGTAAGCTCAGAGGATTTTGAGCCGGAGGTTCTTGAAGACCCAGCTTGGAGCAGTTCAAGCAGTCCGCTCAGGAACAGGAAGTGGAATTCACTCCTGACTGTGGGGAACAAGTAATCGGTGATGAGGGAAAAGCAAGTCTGCAGCCACTCCCAGTCATAGGACAGCCTTTTGACAGGGTGGGTATAGATATAGGGGGACCCCTGAAGCAGAAGACAAGGGGGAAGCGTTCTATTCTGACCCTAGTAGATGCTGCAACTAGATACCCTGAGCCCATTGGCCTAGCTTCTGCAGAAGCCACTGTGGTTACTGATGGCCTGATAGAGATATTTCATCTGGGTTTTCCATCAGCGATATGGAATGAGTGGGGAAAATTCCCTAGCAGTAGTGGAATGCCTATGGAAGTGCTGTGGGCGTAAAAGTACCTCAAAACCACAGCCTATCTACCACAGACTAATGGGCTAGTGGAGATATTCATTGGGACCCTGTGGAGGGCTTATGTGGACTCTCACCCTAACAACTGGAATGAGGAGTTCCTTCATCTGGCCGTTGCTTACAGAAAAGCACCTCTGGAGTGCTGGAGCTTCTCGGCTTTTGAACTGACATTTGGGAGGAGAGCTAGGGACCCCTGGAGACTCATGTAATGGCCTTGATTCAGCCTGGGAGAAACCTCAAAGTGGTCCGTCTAAGCTGGTTGAGGCCACATGGGGATAGAGATGGAATGGTATTCAAGCTTTCNTCGGCGTAAAAACGGCCTATAATGGGCACCCCGAGTTCCTCCTCTACGCTGTTCCTTCTGCAGATTTTCTCGAAGGCAGAGAAGAAATCCTTCACAAACCGAGTCTCGTCAAATTGTGGGATCAGCTGGGTGAAGAGTTGTATCAGCTGGTCTTTGGTGCAGGCAATGGTGATGGGCTGGGGGCTTGCGCCCATTGCGTTCCACATAGCTCCCTCCTGAAGCCTCTGACGTTCGTTCTCTGCCCTCCCTTCTTCTCTTCCCTTTCTCCTTCTCCTCTTTTTCTTCTCCTCCTCCTGCCTGAGCTGCTCCAGCTGCAGTTGGACCTTGGCTGCCGCAGTCTCCCTCTGCGATCGCAGGGCAGCTTCCTGCTCCCGCTGGGACACCTCCTGCTCACTTTGAAGCTGCAGCTCCCATTCCTGGATTCGTGCTTTTGCCAGAGCTAACTGCATCTCCAGGACATCTTTGGTGGTCCCCTGTGCAGTGCACCCTCCATCTGTGGTGGGGAACCCTGCCGCCCCTCTTGCTCCACAATGCTCAGTACCAGCTGATCTTTGGTTCTGCTCTCCGTGTCCAAATCCCGGCTGAGGCATTCCTCCACCAGCCTCTATTTGGTCATGTTCTTTGATCACGTCGTCTTGGAATTTATGATATCAGGGAAAGTGAAAGCTGAGCATAGTCGGACATGGACCCTGGACTTTCAGGACAGATGATTTTAACAAACTCGGAGATAAGCTAGGTAGGATCCCACGGCAAGAAAACAGTTAAATTGTGGGATTTGTTGCCAGAGGCGGTTGTCAGGGCCAGTAGTGTGTAGCTGTGTTTAAAAAAGGACCGGATAAGTTCTTGGAGAGTAGGTCCATTAACGGCGATTAGCCAAGTAGATTATGAGATGGGATGAGCAGGGAGTGATCAGCAGGGAATGGATTGCCCATTGTGACTGCAAGTGCTTCTCCCATGCGATCAAAATTGGCCACTGTCAGAGACAGAATGCTGGGCTTGATGGACCATTGGTCTGACTCAGTATGGCACTTCTTATGTTCTTAGAGCTGCAGGTGGAAATTCTAGAGTGTCCAAGGAGAAACCGCTCCCTGCTCCTCTCTCTGCTTTTACTGGCATTACAAATTGGGACTGCCAACAAGCGCATGAAATACAGGCAGGGTATTAGGCTAAATTATTAGACTGGAGACGCTAAGCATGTGAGTGGGGGCTGCATGGACTAATGTCTTGTTTGCTAATACCCACTGCCCCTCCTAAGTAAGGACTGCTGGAAGGTGTGCTGCACGTGCCTGTGCTTCAGAAACAGCCCTGTTGCATGCTGGGAGCATATTGAGGCTGTAGCTCTCTTTGGATTTTGGCAATATATGGCACAAAGGATGATACAATACCAGCTCTAAGTGTTTGGAGGACTGTCAAGTTACCCAGAGCATTCACACATGCATTAGCCCCTGGGGGAAGTAATAACACTCCAGCTAGGGTGGCCATACCATTACCTCCCCTTTGAAAGAGGTCGCTTGTGAAGAATACATGGTGCAGGGCTGCACTGGAACCAGTGCAGCCCTGCAACATGTATTTTTAATGAGCATCTTTTGAAGGGGAGGTATGGCCACCCTAACTCCAGCTCAGTCTAGGGCATCTCCCCGCCACTAGTCTTGGGTAGGGCTGAAACAAGAATCTGTTTCTTTCTTGCAAAAATCTGGCAAGAATCAAGAATGACTAAGCGAGACCTCAGTAATGGTTCAAGATCATGGTCACGGATTTTTCACAATTTACCTTTTACTGTGTACTATGATTTACTGTGTACCGTATACCGATTTGCCGTGCGCCACTTACTGTGTAACATATTTGTCCCAGTAATTCATTGCTCCCTCTGCCCCCCTTACGGGAGTGGGGCCTGGGGAGGGCTCCTTCCGGGTCGCTCCCCATAACACCGGGGACGGCCACAGGGAGCATTGCAGGCATCTGTCGGAGGGTCCCAGAGGCGGTGCTGAGATCATCCCAGCAAGCAAGATCTTTCTTTCTCTCTCTCCTCCCCCTCCCATGACAAAGAACAGTGACTGGTACTGGGGGCGGGGTGTGGCAGTTGGCCAGCCAGGGGCCATGGAACATCGCTTCCTCTCCCCCCCTTGCAGGGGTGGGGCCTGGGGAGGACTCCTTCCAGGACACTCCCCATAACACTGGGGGCAGTTGCCGACTGTGCCGGAGGCGCGTGTCGGGGGCACGGCTCGAAGGGGCATGTTCAAAGGGGCCTGCCCTTTGGTCGTGCCTGGAGGTTGGAATGGAGGGGTCGCTGATGGGGTTGCCCAGTGTGAGGTTTCTACTGGTGAAAGTTGTGAGGAGGCCTTCCTCTCCCCCCCAGTGAGAGAGAGGTGGAGAGGGAGGACTACCGCTGGTGGCAGCAGGGGATGGAAGGAAGGATGGTTTGATACTGGTAGAGTGGGTATTGGGATGGGTTAGTAAGGCATATTGTTAGATGTTATTATTATTGAAATGTTAAATGGGAGGGTAGGGTTTTCTTGTGTATTATGATATATTTAGTGTTGGGTTTCCCCTGCGTGGGATACAAAACCTAATATTGTATTTATTATTGGTGTGAGCTGCCTCGAGCCGACTTCGGTTGGGAGAGTGCAGGGTATAAATTAAAGATGAAATGAAATGAAATGAAACATCCCAGAGACAGATGTGCACCAGCTTTGCCTGTTCTGCCTGGGGGCAGAGCATAACACCTACAGGTGTCCAATCTGCTGTGTGTTCAAGGAGCACACCAGGAAAAACTAGGCCAGACGCCTGGCTGATCACCTCATGGCCCAGGCAATGGCAGCTAAAACCCCATCAGGGCCACCTAGGGAGGGCCAGCCCCTCCCCCCGCGGGGTGTTGCCTCCCCTCCCACTCTGGCCAGTGCCCTAGACAGGGAGGTGCCATCAGGACTGTCCCACTCAGAGAGTGCGGAGCTGGAGGACACGACCCAGAAAGCTATGGGCTCCTCCTCACAGCCAGCAAGCTTCCTGGAGCGTGACCAGTTCCTGGCCCGCTCCCAAATATGGAAGAGGCGCTCCCCAGAACCGGCTCCTCCTCGCAAGAGCAAAAAGAAGTGCCGCAGGTCCCCGAGACTCTATCTCACTGGGAGGTCTTCCTCCCAGGCCACAACACAGAAGCAGCCAAGGGTCCCCCACCCACGGGACCTCTCCATGGGGGCAACACTCACTGAGGCAGCCCAGCCAACCGGATGGAGGCTCCCTCCTCACAACCCACCGCGGAGCTGACCTTCCCAGCTGCAAACTTCCAGACCCAGCTGGGGCCACTCCCACTGAGCCTCTCCCAGTACTCTGCCGCACCAGCTGTATGGTACCAGTAGGGGCTGCTATCACTGCACCAGCCAGTGAGCTCTGCTGCAAGGAATGAAGTGCTGCAGCCTTGGAGGAGAACCCCATCTCCGCGCTTCTCTCCAGGGCTGGCGTCCCCTGACTGGATTAGGGCCAAAACCCCATCCTTACATGGGACAGACGAAGACTCAGATGACTCGAACTCAGGGCAGCAGGACATCCACCAGATCCTCAGCCCCCTGGAACACCTTTTGATGCCTCTCAGAAAAATATATGGCTAAGGTGGTGCAGTCTCTTCAAATTCCATGGAGGACAGAACACAGCTTAATCCCAAACAGACCCTCGAGTTTGAGCGCAGGGGTGAAAACATGGCCCCTTGAAACTCATACCTCAACCGGCCAGCCCCACTCCATAGAACTGATCAGGGGGATATCCCGCCCAGGCCATCCCGCCCAGACACCCCCTCTGAGAGCGACCCCATCAGTCCTGAACAATACCGCTAAAGGTAACGAGTTCCCCTATGCCCCCTCAGAGCTAGCGTACAGGGCAATTTAACAAAACCCAGGCTCAGCACAGCCAGCAAGTTCAGCCCCGGCCCAATTTAACCCGAGCACACCATGGTATCCACCCTCTCAGGGCTATGGCAATCAAGGGTCTTTTGGGAAACCCTGATCCTTCAACTAGCAGAGGCAGAGGAGTCAGCCTAACCCTGTTAACAAGGGTACCCATAACCCTAGGCAGCAGTTTTGACAGTGACACACCCACCCAGGTGAGGGAGGAACTGAGGTTTAGGGAGCGCTTAAGAGGGATATCACCTCCGATTGCTGGGTTCTAGACACTTTTGTCTCACAGTATCAAATGCAGTTTGAAACCGGTCCTAGGGAAAGGTTCGTTATAACCCCTATCCCAGATGACCCAGTAGTTGCCCAAATGTTAAGGGCAGAGGTACAGCAACTTTGGCTGGAGGGCACCAATGAACGAGTCCCTCCAGAGTCGATAGGAAGAGGTTTCTACTCAATGTACTTTACTGGTCCCAAGAAACCAGAAGGTGTGAGCCCAATTTTTGATCTGCGGGCACTTAATAAAAAAGTTAAACATTTTAGGTTTCATATGGTAACTTTGTCACAGGTCATCCCCTCCCTCAGAGAAGGGGATTTCTTTGCTACAATAGACATGAAAGATTCTTACTTCCATGTGGCTATCCATCCTGAGTATAAGAGATACCTTAGGTTTTCAATAAATGGGTAACGTTTCCAGTTCTATGTCCTGCCCTTCGAGCTATCCACATCCCCTAGGGTCTTCACTAAGATGGCCCCTGTGGCGGCATGGTTCAGACGTCAAGGGTGGTACGTTTTCCCCTACCTTGACAACTGGCTGTTTAGGGCAAGATCTCAAGAGGCCTTGGCCTGTCAGATGACCCAGGTTTGTAGGGTCCTACAAGGTTTGGGTATTTTTCTTAATTAAAGAAGTCTGTGTTATGCCCCTCAAGCTCAATAAAGTTTATTGGAGCTCTCCTAGAGTCTGAAAAGGGAGAGACCTTCACACCACAGGACAGGTTTGTGGCCATCAGGGAAGAGTGCTTGAAAGTGATTCACAACCCTTAACAGCAGGGGCGGCTGGTGGGTTTTGATGTTGGAGGGGCACTGGGGTAGTAAGGCCATCAGGCCTAGGGGCAGAGCCTAGCCTAGGGGAGGAGCCAGGGATACGGTAGGCGGAGCCAGGGCATAACCCAGCCAGCAGCAAGGAGTTCCCAGGGTTAACATTGGATGGACATTACATTACTTAATCCAGCAATTTCAGTTAGGCAGGTTATATTCACCTCCTCTGCNGTGGCAGAGGGAATAGTGACCCTGGGGGCGGGCCTGGAGGGCAACCCTAGAATGGAAAGTGTAGAGCCCAAGGGGGGAATGGATGAAGGGACCCCAGAAAGAGATGGTGTACCTCTGGGTGTGGCAGAGAAGGTTAAGCTGGAGGATTTTGCATGTCCCAGCCTAGTGAGCTCAGAGGATTTTGAGCCGGAGGTTCTTGAAGACCCAGCTTGGAGCAGTTCAAGCAGTCTGCTCAGGAACAGGAAGTGGAATTCACTCCTGACTGTGGGGAACAAGTAATCGGTGATGAGGGAAAAGCAAGTCTGCAGCCACTCCCAGTCATAGGACAGCCTTTTGACAGGGTGGGTATAGATATAGGGAGACCCCTGAAGCAGAAGACAAGGGGGAAGCGTTCTATTCTGACCCTAGTAGATGCTGCAACTAGATACCCTGAGCCCATTGGCCTAGCTTCTGCAGAAGCCACTGTGGTTACTGATGGCCTGATAGAGATATTTCATCTGGGTTTTCCATCAGCGATATGGAATGAGTGGGGAAAATTCCCTAGCAGTAGTGGAATGCCTATAGAAGTGCTGTGGGCGTAAAAGTACCTCAAAACCACAGCCTATCTACCACAGACTAATGGGCTAGTGGAGATATTCATTGGGACCCTGTGGAGGGCTTATGTGGACTCTCACCCTAACAACTGGTATGAGGAGTTCCTTCATCTGGCCGTTGCTTACAGAAAAGCACCTCTGGAGTCCTGGAGCTTCTCGGCTTTTGAACTGACATTTGGGAGGAGAGCTAGGGACCCCTGGAGACTCATGTAATGGCCTTGATTCAGCCTGGGAGAAACCTCGAAGTGGTCCGTCTAAGCTGGTTGAGGCCACATGGGGATAGAGATGGAATGGTATTCAAGCTTTCCCCTGATGACAGCTTGGAAGGGGATGATGAGAAAACAGACCTTTTAGTTATAGGCATGGGGGACACTGGGATTGAGGATCTCTCCCCGCCTGAGGAGATTTTCCCCCAAGATAAGGAGAAACTGCAAAGTTTTGAAAGATTCTGGAGTAGTGTTCTCAGCCTCTGGTAAAGACACCCGATCCTAAGAAAATCTTTCTGGGTACTGATGTCACAGAAGCAGAACTAAGGGCTGTGCTCTTACAGGAGAATGAAGGGACCAAGCACCCAATTGCCTATCTGAGTAGGAAATTGATTAGCAGGGAGAAGGGGGCCTAACTTCTATTCAGAAGGCATGTTCGGCCATTATCTGGGCTACAGGGAAGCTGAAACCCCATATTGTGATTGTGGACTCCTTGTCCCGAAAGAACTCTGACTAACTGCATTATGTGATCTGAGTGTTGTCTCTTCTCCAGAAGCAGAAACTGCCTGTAACAACTGTATCTTCACATAACGTTTGAATATACGGGTTTGCCACTTGTGTTGTGTATATGATATGGTATTTGTATTGTGCATTAACCCCTTTTGTGTTTTCTGTAATGGAATATAGACCATGTTTGGAATACGCCTGTACCCTCAGTTTTGCCAAGCAGGGTCTACAGGCTTAAGGGGAAAAGGGAGGGAAGGTGTGGCCAAAAGCCTTTTGCCCTTGCCTCTAGAGGGACCCTAGCAGGACACTGTTGCGTTCCTGATTAGCGTGGGACCTGCTCGCCTTTCTCTTATGAGCACATGCCAACCTAGCCACGTTCCTAACACCATTCCTGAAACAAGTGACTAGTTTGTCACAACATGACTGGGCAGAGACCTCCCTCCCTGCCATGGATTTGGTCATAGACCAGGTGACCTCCCACAGACCAATCCCAGCAGAGGGGCATAGGACCTTAAAAGGGACAGACCACCCCTTCTTGCCTCTGCCTGCCTGGTCTGACGTCTACACGATCTGGCCTTCTGCCAGGTCCGAATTAAGGACTGCAGCCCATGTTAGTTATCTGTACGTGGAGTTACATGCAACCAGATTGCCTGCCTGAACTAGTACAGTTTAGACAGTTGTGGACTCAAAAAGGGTCCTTGTATCCCTCAGACTGGCCTCTCTGGGCTTGCTCAATGACTTAACTTACTTTCTTACCAATAGGTACCTTTTTAACCCTATTTGTACCTTTTTAGGTAAAGGCTTCGCTTTAACTCCACTGGGCGTGTGTTTGGTAGCTATGCCTTCCCAGCAAGGGGACGCATTCTTTGCAAGCAAAGAGGGAGAAAGGAATTCCCCTCTGGCGCTTTTAGCCAAGATAAGCACCTCTGGGTTGCTCCAAGGGTTCTGCCTGGAAGGGGGAGAACACACGATAAAGGGGACTATGCTGTTTTGGGAAGCTCTGGCCTTATACATTTCTGGGGTTCACATATTGTGGGTTGTGTGGATCCCTTCTGATTTCTGGAACCCAGGCGGTGGCAGCAAAAAAATAGGTTTTTGGGTGTTTGCCAGCTGTGGGGGACCCTAGACTAGCGATCTGGATGAACACAGTGGGGTGGGTGGCTCAGCTGTATCGTGCCTCCTTGCTGTGCTTTGCCATAGTGCTCACCTGTAAATGGGGGAGTAAGAGCTTGTCCCTGCTTCCCAGCAGGTGACAGCAATGGTGTCTTTTTAGCAAGAAAATGGCTCCTATCTTTGGCAGCAAATATATTGCCCTCAGCATTCTGCTTGGGCTTTCTCTGCACAAACTAGAACCCATGACCATCCGCATCAAAGCCATGTCCTAACCATTCAGCCACAGGGACAGGCTTACTTGCAGTGGGAGAAACTATCTAACTAAAAGCACATGTCAACACTTGTCTCTGGGAGCCAAGTAGAGGAGTCAGGAGTCTGTGTTTCAGCAAAGTATCTGCATGAGGAACCAGTTGGCCTAGTGGCTTAGGTGATAGCCTTGGATTTAGAAGATCCAGGTTCAAATCCTGGTTACTCCATGAAACATGTTAGGCTTTAAATTGATTCCTTTGTGCTACTCTCCTGTAAAAGGGGGCATAAATGCTTGGCCCTGCAAGTAGCAGCAATTTGGTCTTTTTAGCAAGGAATCAGCTATTATATTTGTCAGCAAAATTCAGCCCTTATTACTTTTCCTTATGGTCCTGAGTTCTCATCTCCGCTGTGTCCCTTTAGCATCCTCTTTGAGTGCTCTACGCACTCTCCCTAGCCTCTATCTATACACACACACATACACACACTCCGCACTCACACACCCGACCGCGACCGCAACCGCCACCACCACCGCCGCCGCAACCACCACCACCACCCCTTCCTCCCGACCACCCACCACCACCTCCTCACTCCTCTACGGAGCGTCGACACAGAGGACGACTACGGGGGCATAGTAGAGACTAGAACCCATGACCATAAGCATCGCAGCCCAAAACCTAACCACTTAAGCAAGTGGAAGAGCTTACTTACTAAATCTGGGAAACTACTATTTATCTCGTGACACCCGTCAACCTGCTTCTCTGAAAACAAAGTGTGCTTCAGCAGACGCCGTGCCTGAGGGACAAGCTGGCCTTGTGGGTTAAGTGTTAGCCTTGGCTTTGTAACCTGCAGGTTCAAAGCCTGGTTCCTCTGGGAAGTATGTGGGCCCTTTGAATGGTTGCTTGTTGCTGCAAGAGCGTGGCCCTGTTTTCCAACAGGTGACAGCCACAGAGTCTTTTACCACAAGGAATCAATTAATTGGTTTCTACTGCACCAGCACAGTCTAGAACCCAAGACCATCACAAACACAGCCCATGGTCTAACCATTCAGCCACAGGGATAGATCTAGCCTCCAAGCCTTGCAAAAAACTATTGGAACACGTCAACGTGCTGCTCTGGGAGCCATGTAGCGAAGTTGTGTCCGTGCTTCAGCAAAGCCTCTGCATGAGGAACCAGTTGGCCTTGTGGGTTAGGTAGTAACTTGGGATGCAGATGATTCTTTGGTGGTACTTACCTGTAAATGTGGGGAGGAGGAGTATGAGCTAGGCCCTGCAGGGGGCAGGAATTTGGTCCTTTTTAGCAAGGAACCAGCTATTATATTTATCAGCAAAATGCAGCCCTTCCTATTTTTCCTTATGGTCCTGAGTTCTCATCTCTGCTGTGTCCCTTTAGTTTCCTCTTTGAGTGCTATGTCAACACTTTCTCAACACACGTTTTCACTCCACGCACACGGATGCATCCTATGCCCACCTTCCCGCCACCACTACCTCCACCCTGCTCTACAGCATATCCCACATAGGACAACTACAGGGGCATAGTAGAGACTAGAACCTATAAATATCACAGTCCCAAACCAAACTGCTCCACCAAGTGAAAGCCTAGGAAACAACTATTTAACTAATGACATCAGTCAATGTGCTTTTCTGGAAGCAAAATGTGCTTCAGCAGGAAATACAGGAGGGAGCAGCTGGTCTTATGGGTAAGGGGCTACTCTCTGATGTAGAAAGTCCAGGTTCAAAAGCCCAGTTCTTCTGTGAAGTATGCAGGGCCTTAAAAAGGGTCACTTGGTGCTGCTCTCCTGTAAGTGTAGGAGTAAGAGCTTGGCCCTATTTTCCAACAGATGACAGAAGTGGAGTCTTTGTCACAAGGAATCAGCTATTCTATTTATCAGCAAAGTTAGCGCTCTAAACATTGTCTAGGCTTCCTCTGCACCAGCATAGACTAATAGCCAGTTCATCGGAACAGCAGCCCACATTGTAACCCCTCAGCCATGGGGAAGAGCCTGCTCTACAACCCTACCAAACAACCATCTCACCTAAGGCACATGTCAGTGTGCTGCTCTGGAAGACAAGAACACGAGTTAGGTGTCTGTGCTTCTGCATGCTATGTACATGAGGGACGAGCGGGCCTTGTTGGAGAGGTGCTACCTTTGGAATCAGACGATCCAGCTACTGATCCTGGTTTCTCCATGAAGGCCACACACCCTTAGAATAGTCACTTGGTGCTGCTCAGTTGTAATTGGGGGAGTGAAGAGCTTGATCATGTTGCCCAGTAGAGGACAGCAATGACATCCTTTTTAGCAAGGAATCAGCTATTATACCTGGTAGCAAATATCACCACCCTAAACACTGCAGCTGGGCTGCCTCTGCAGCAGCAGACTAAAACCTAGAACTATGAGATTCCAACCCAAGTTCTAGCCCTTCAGCCATGGGGAACGGTCTACTGTATAAACCTTGCAAACACATCTTACTAAGGTACACATGAACTTGCTTCTCTGTGACTAACTATAGGAATTAGGTGGATGTGCTTCTGCAATCTGTGGGCATGAGAGACCAGCTGCCCTTGTTGGTAAAGTGCATGCATTGAATTCAGATGATCCTGGTTGCTCCATTAGGACTCTGGAACCATCTCTTGGTGCTGCTCCCCTGTAAACGGAGTAAGAGGGTGACCTTGCTCCAGACCGGTGGCAGCACTTTGGTGGTTTTAGCAAGGAATGAGAGTTATATTTGCAACAAAATACCCCCCTTCCTCTTTTTCCCCTAGAGACCCAGGGTTCTAGTCTACACTGTCACTCTAGCTTCGGTTTTGTTCTAATTCAGTTCCTGCATGCCCTATGCACTGTGCCTAAGCTTCCTCCTCTTACTGAAACTGCTGCTCCTACTGCCTCATTTCTCTACAGAGCCTTACACAAAGTAGGACGAGGAGGTCACGGGATAAACTAGAAGCGACGCCCATGAGCACCATAGCCTAAAACGTAACCACTCAGCCAAGGAAAAGGACCTATTCAGCAAATCTAGTTAACAGCTTATTATTATTATTATTATTAACAAACATTTATATAGCACCAGCAGTGGACCTGGCACTTGACAAAGTAATAAAATAGACATGGTCCCTGGCCGTAGGGCTTACAATCTGAGAAAGGAGCTGGAGGAGAGACAGGGGAAGGGGAACAGAGGGACAGACAAGGGGTCTAACATTCATGAAGATGCGAGGTCTCAAGTGCACGTACTTGGCTTGGTTAAGATGAGAATGACAGCAGGCAGGTCCATGTAGCAAGGATAAGGGTAAACAGATCGTAGGTATAGGAATAGTGGCTCAGCAGGATAAAGAGTCAGACAGAGCGGAGTGAAAGAGGTGAGTTTTAAGGAGAGATTTGAAGGGAGGGGGCAAGGCGGATGTGGACAAGAGGGAGTTCCAGGCATGGGGGGGCAGCAAGTGAGAAGGGACGAAGGCGCTTAGGGGAGCAGGTAAGGCGTGGAAGGGTGAGAGAAGGGACAGAAGAGGAGCGAAGTGCACAGGCTGGAGTATGGAGGGTGATAAGTGCAGAGAGGTAAGGGGGAGCAAGGTTATGAAGAGCTTTATAGGTTACCTAATGGCAGTAGTTGGCATGCTTCTTTCGTAGGCAAGTACTGGCGTAGACAAGGGCAAAGCTGATGTTGTGGTATATGGAATTGGCTGGGATTCATACAAGTTCCAGATTTAATTCCTTAAGTCATAGCATGCTCCTCTGATCTCCCTGAGATTTAGCTGCTCATCTTTGAATGGAATAGCACATAGAGGAATGCATTTATTTTTGTTTTTTTAACACATTACAAAAAAAAAGAATTCCATTGTCATTGGTGATGATGCAACAATTAAAATGATTGGAGAAGTTCCAAAAAGTTTGGGATAATGAAACTTTTCAGAACTAATAAACGCATTTCTGGCTGTAACATCTTTGATTTTCATTCAACGTGCATGAAACCTGCCCTGATTCTTTCCCTCACTCTTGGTACTATCCCAACAAAATTACACAAAGATTGGACAAAGAACCAGACTTTATAAATAAATGATTAAAATGTCATGGTTTGCACATGCATTTCCAGTTTTAACATCTTTGGATTCTATCCAATTTAGACTAAACTTGGAAAGGCTGTACTTAACAAAAGCGTCCTTAACCAATTTCAGAAAGCTTGGGAAAAGGGTCAGAATGTTAACAGAATTTGTGCAAATATGTTCTAAAGATTTTGATTTTCCCCAAATTTGCAGGACAAACTTGGAGTTCAGAAAGCACAGCAGAGGGGAGGAGGAAGCAGCCTAGCAATTAGTAGACATGACTGACCTATCCAGGCTGGCCACTTGGCTTGCCAAACACATCCTGCAGCATTCTGACAAGGAACGTAAGAGAATCCCTTAGTGGTTCTTTCCTAAGCAGATGCTTCCAACTGCCCAGTAACAAGGGGGGCAGGGTTCCATTCTTTGGAGGCATAGCATAGAGTGACGATACATGATTGTGATACTAATGGGCCAGTAGAAATGACAAACATCTTGTGCCACTGTGACAAACATAAGAGAATCCCTAGCATAGGCTCATTCTCTGCACGTGCTGTTCCGAGTATAAGAAACAGAAAAAGGGACAAATCACCAAGGACAAGTACAGACAAGTAGCCCAAACCTGTAGGGACGGTGTCAGCATCTCTCGCAAGCCTCAGCTCATTCCGAGATTTAGCCTTCCTAACAACAACAACAAAAAGGGGGTGGGGGGTGGGGTTTCAGCTGTGTCCGAAGCAAGAGAAAGATCAAGGAAGCACTAGGTCCGTTGCTTGGTAAAAATAGCAAAATGTTAACAGGGGACAACTTTTTGGGACCTGCGATACCTCTGTGGTGAGATATATATTGATTATATTGTAATCAATAACTTTTTTTGAATGCTTCCGTAGTGCTTTTATAGTAGTGTGTAAGTCAGTTTGGCAGGGCAATAAATTGTTGTATTTTAGTCATAACTGTCTATTGTGAGTTTTTGGTGAGGAAATTAAGCTTTCCTACTGAGATCCCTGACCCCATGGTGGAGCGAATTCCTGGGAGAATCTCAGAATAGCAAATCGGTGGCAAATGTGGGCATAGTGTCCCCTAGTGGTGGGGCAAATATAAATTTTATATAGTAAAAAACATGGTTGAGCCCCAAAACAAAAAATGTTTTCTTTAGGGAAGGGAATAGGGAACCCTACTGGGTGGTGCTATAACTGTGGGAGCTTGGATTTTTAGGATTTTGGGAATTTTAGGATGTTTGGATTTTGTTTGGTTCCCATCTCTGGTTTTTGGTGACCCGAGAGCAAGTTTAAAGCAATTTAATTGTACGGGGAACACCCCAAGGACACACGGGTGCTGTAGGTTATTTGAATGGATATTTTTGCAGGTAACACCCTAAGGATATACGGGTGCCCCGTAGGTATTTCAGTTGGATTGTTCAGGCAAAAGGCTGCTCTGGGATTCGAAAAACAAGCATTGGCAGAAAAGTTGCAGGAGTACCTAGCACAGCAGTGTGACATGGTTGCAGGGAAGCTGGGAGTTGTTTTGTGAGAGCAACTTGCAAAACACAAGTTGAAGGGAGTACAGACAGGAATGGGAGTAGTGTTGGGTTCCAATCAGGAGAAAAGGAGGAGGAATATATTGAATTAAGGGCACCTGAATGGACCCTACTGATCCTAATGATCTCTGAGTTCAACAATTTCATGACGTTTGGACTAAACATAAATTAGAATGTGGAAAGATGGAGGCAGAAGTATTGATTCAAGGGCCTGACCCCAAACAACCCATATACGAAAGCTGTAGAGGAAAGTACACAGAAGATAGTAGATGAACGGTTGGAACAGGGGGTGGTGGTGCAAATGAAAATTAAAAATAATGCTACCCTTTTGCCTGTTTTAAGGCAGATGAGAAGACTTATCAAATGACACTGGATTTCCAGGCCTTAAATGCAGTTACTCCACAAGCTGCCCCAGTGGTGGCCAAATAACAAGAAGGGTGCCAAATTCTTTTCTGTTACTGATTTGGCTAATGCTTTTTTTGCAATTCCTCTTATGGTATAAGTTTGCATTTACATTCAAGGAAAGGCACTATTGTTTTACTAGGACACCTCAAGGAATTCATACCTGCCCAGCCATTTGTCATGCTCATGTGACTAGATGTGGGATCAGTTATACCCGGAGACAAGAAATCATGTGATATCCTATGTAGATGATGTGTTGGTGTTTGGGGAAAATAAGGAAGAATTAGAACAGTATACTAAAAAGTGTTGGAAGTCATTCAGAAAATGGGGTTTAAAATAAATAGAGCCAAGGCACAATTTATACAGCCTGAGGTAAAATATTTGGGGGTCGTCTTAGGACAGGAGGGAAGAATTCCTGATAAGCAGCGGGTAGAGGTGATGTTGAATACACCAGCACCCAAGGATCAACGTTGAGACAAATATTGAGGATGTTTACGTTTTCCAGTGAATTCATTGAGATGTATGCTGCTAACACTAAAGTATTGTGGGCCCTTTTGAAAAAGAACGGGAATGGGGACCTGAGCATCATCAAGCTTTGAGACAGATCGGGCAATTGGTTCAGTTTCCTGTTTGTTCAGGGTTGAGGAGTGAGAGTGGGGGAGGAGGGATGTCCCTACGCAAAACCCTGGTGGCAGCAGGGGGAGGTGCAGGGAGGGCACTTGGTGGTAGTGGGGGGTGTAACCGACTCCCTGTGAGGGGGGGTATGTCTTGTGCCGGCCCCTGGTGGCAGCAGGGTGGCCGGGTGGACTGCGGTGTGGTTGGGGGGGCAGTCTTGGTGAGGGGCCGTTGGGTGAACAGCCAGGTTTCGGGGGCCAGGATTGGGTGGACGGGGGGGGGAAGAGGAGCGGCCATAGGGGTGGTTCTTGGGCGTGGACAGTATGGTCCACAGGGTTGGAAGGCCTGCACCCCGAGGGGACCTAGGTGCCTACAGGAGGTGCAGCGGGCTATACCCCCTCTGGGGTGGAGGGAGGAGCTAGGTCCAAGGTCCGCCTGTGGGGAACTGTTGCTGCTAAACGCGAGGTCCGTTGTCAACAAGGCCCCAATTGTCCAGGATTTAATCTCGGACGGGACTGTGGACCTCGCGTGTATTACGGAGACCTGACTAGACGAGGTGGCTGGACCAACTTTAGCGGATCTTGTTCCGGCCGGGTATGCCTTGCAGCACCAGCCCCACACAGGCGGCCGGGGACGTGGCATAGCAATTATTTTTAGAGAGGACTGGCCTGTTCGGAGATATCCAGTTCAGGAGATTGCAAGTGTTGAGGCCCTCCATGTGGTGCTTGATTTGGCTGGGGGCAAGCTAGGGGTGCTGCTGGTATACCGGGCCCCTTCTTGTCCAGTGGCATCTCTTACCACCCTAGCAGAGCTGGCCTCGGAGGTGGCGTTGGGCTCCTCCAGGACTTTGGTCCTGGGGGACTTCAGTGTCCATGGCGATACTGGCCCTGTAGGAGCGGAGCGAGAATTCATGGCCGCCATGGCAACCATGGATTTGTCACAAATGGTCAACTGCCCGACCCACGTGGGGGGGCATATCCTCGACCTGATCTTTAGTTCTGGCCTTGAGGCGGGTGGTCCAGTAGTGGGGGAGGTTAGGGCTTTGCCCTTGTCATGGACGGACCATTATCCCCTGCAGGCCAACCTCTCAGCGTGCCACCTCCAGAAGGGGATGGGACCAGTTAGATTGGTCCGCCCTTGGAGGCTGATGGAACCCTAGCAGTTCCAGGGCGTCCTGAGGCAATTAGCCTTGGACCTGGATGGCCACTTGGTCGATGAGCTAGTCCAGCATTGGAACAGCTTGCTGGAGGAGGCCATTGACAGGGTGGCTCCGAGACACCCCCTGCCTCTGTCTGGCCACCGCGGGACCCCTTGGTTTACTGAGGGGCTGCGGTGTATGAAACAAGCAGGCAGGAGGCTGGAGTGACGCTGGCGTCGGACTCTATCCGACTCTGACCAACTTCTCCACAGGGCCCATTTGCGGTCCTACATTGAGGCTGTGAGGACAGCAAGGAAGGAGTTCCTTGCTGCCCTCATAGCGTCTGCGAAGTCACGCCTGGCGGAGCTGTTTCGGGGGCTGGTCAATCGGGCCTCCCTCCGCCTGGACGGGGACTTGTCCCAGGCCCGCTGTGAGGAATTTGTCACCTACTTCGCAGACAAGATCACTTGGATTCAGAGCGACTTTAACGCTGGGTTGGGGGCAGTAGCTGGAGAGCACGAGGTGATGGAGGCCCTGTCTGGTCCAACTTTGTGGGGGGAGTTTCAGGAAGTGATGCCAGCCGATGCGGTGGATGTCTTGGGGTCTGTGAGAGTCACCAGTTGTGAACTTGATCCGTGCC
>QEPC01004403.1:31214-44143 GCA_003113815.1 Sphenodon punctatus | reverse complement strand
TCTGCATTTTGCAGCCTGGGCTTATCTGGGAAAATACTTTTAAAAACTTCTGTCAGCAGTTCTCTCATGCCATTTCCTTCCTTACCCTCAGGAATGCCCATGATTCTGAGATTGCTTCTTCTCGACCTATTTTCCAGGTCTTCTATTTTACTTTTCATTATCTGCAGCTCTGCTTCTGCATGCATAATTTTTTGCTCTGTATTGTTCCCCCAATCTTCCTGGTCACTAATCCTTTGCTCCATTACATCCATTCTTTTGTTAATCCCTTCCACCTGCCCTTTTAGATCTTCAAGCATGCAATTAGTTTTGTTAATTCCTGCCTTATTCACTGCCAGATCTTTCTTTATTGATTTAAGTAAGTCAGTTACTTGCATTTGCATTTCACAGCCTTCCAGGGGTTCTTTCTCAGCCACGCCCGCCATTTTGCTCTCTCCAGCTTCAGCCTTTCTTGAGCTGCGGCGTGGGGTGTCTGCTCACTCTGAGATGGGTTCATTTTCTTTTTTTTTTCCTCCTCACATACCTTGTACCGTCCTCCTATTTAGGAGGTGGGTTGTTTTTTGGGTTTTTTTGGGGGGAGATCAGCCTTTTTTTAGTGTTCCTGCGTTGGGCCTGCCGGGAGCTCAGCCGACCGTGACCTGCTGCCTCGGCATGCCCATGTGACCCCCCAGGAGGAAATTCTACTTCCACAACGCAGCCACTGAGAATGCCCTCCCCAACGTAGCCACCTGGGATACCCGAGGGACCTCCAGGAGAGTGCCCCTGGCTGATCGCAGGGGCTGCTCCCGGACATGAGGAATAAGGTGGTCCCACAGGTACGTGGGGCCCAGGCCGTATAGGGCTTTAAAGGCAATAACCAACCCCTTGAATCAGGCCCAGAAGACTATAGGCAGCCAGTACACTGAACAGAGGACCAGCGTTATGTGCTCATGGCGACTCGTCCCCACTAGGAGGCAGGCTGCCACATTCTGCACCAGCTGCAGTCTCTGGGTCATCATCAAGGGTAGCCCCATGTTTCATGGAGTGTCCCCTAGTTCTAGTACTAGCTGAAAGGGTAAATAACTGTTCCTTCCTTTGGCACTAGCCAAAACCTTGGCCCAACATAAAACCAACATATTCCATATTCCATATTTATTTCGACCCCGCACTCTCTCCCGGAGGACTCGAGGCGGCTTACAAAATACATAACATTTTCTGGGTTTTCCACGCAGGGGCCCAGAAACATAAACAAATATCTAACATAATATACAATTTAAACAAGAAAAACAAAAACAATATATTCCCAATCACATCCCTTAACTCATCCAATAAACCATTCTATGATCTCACCCATAAACACAGGGTAGATCCCACCAACAACCCGCTCATCCAGGTCATCCCCCGCCACCACTGAGGGAAACCTGACCACCTCCACCCTCCTCTCACCAGAGGGAGGTGGTCCCACCAGCCCTACATCGATCCTCCTAAACAATTCCTCTTCCTCTTCCCCCTCTCCTATCTTATACCCCAATCCGACCCAAGGCACACCCCCAACACACCACTCTTCCCTACTCTCTTCTATAACTCTTCTCCCATCCCCTTCCATCAATTCCCCAACCTCATTTCCACAAAACACTGCTTGCACATAATTTCCCCTCCCCCTCAATTCTTTCTTCCTCAAAGGGTACCCCCCCTCCACCCCTCCTGGCCCCGAAGAGCCCCAAAGGGCCACACCCTTTGGCCGCAGTCCTTTGGCTCGTGGCCGCCGGCTGACGGCCAACGGCACAGCCGCCGGTCTGGGTTTTAAATGCTCCTCGGCGCTTCCAGGTTCCAGCGTGGGCGGGGGAGGGTAGGGGGGGCAAAAAGCATGTCCAAAACCCCCTCACCTGTTCCCCTTTTCCCCCTAGATACCCAGCAGGGTCCCCCAGCCATCGGGGCAGCAACAGGAGCAGCAGCAGCAGCAGCGGCGGGGATGCAAGCCCAACCAACACAATTCCTGCATTAGCAGGCTTGGAACCACATAATCAGACACAGTAATTACAAAGCAAGCCAAATCAAATCAAATCAAATCAATAAAGGTCGACAAAGACAAAAGTTCTGTTAACATACAAATGTCCTATGCCTAACAAATTCCTCTAAACATCCAAGTTTTCAGTTTGCATTACAATATAATCCCAGGTCATATTTTTTGCCGTCCCAAGGATAACTTTCCGGGAATTATTTCTGATACAATATAACAGTAGCTGCACGGGTGAGAGGTTACCCATCTGCGGGAGCCATGCTGTCAAATGGGTATCTCTAAGAAATTGCATCCAGGAACACACAAACAATAAATGTGGGAGATCTTCTACTAGGCCTTGACCACAAGAACAGACCACAAGAACAGAGTCTAGCATTCCTCTTGAAAGGCCCAAATACTGCAACTGCCTGATAATTTTATCCCTCCACAGCCTGGGGGAACACGAATTCCCTGCCTCAACGTAACATTGATGAGGCAGACGGAACTCAGGCATATTAGTCATCTTGGACCAGTAATTCAAGGCTGTTGTCTTTATTTTGACATCCATTGGAAGCATTCCCGTTTCAAATCTAAGCATACAAGCCGGGACTGACTGCGGGACCATGAGAATCGCTCTTAGAAAGCAATTTTGTAATCTTTCCAGGTCTCCAGCCACAGACAGGCCCCAGACTTCGGCCCCATACAATGCAACAGGTCTAGTTTTTAGTTCAAACAATTTCAGAGCTGGCTTTACCAGTTGTCCCCCATGGGTCCTCCAAAATTTTAGGAGCCCCCCAATTGACTGGGAGAGTTATAATCTAACACCCTCTACATGATGCTGCCACGAAGTCGAGGCTGAGAAGCGAATCCCCAAGTAATTGTAACTTTCAACCTGCTCCAGTTGTTTCCCGTCCAGCAGCCATGCTTGCCCCCTGGATCGTTTGCCCATAACTAGAAACTTAGATTTATTATGATTTATCGAGAGATGCATGGATGAACAAAACTGGCTAACTCTGTCTAACATATGCTTCATGCCCAGCAGGGCGGGTGATATTAACACCATGTCATCTGCATATAGCAAGATGGCCACGGACCTATCCTGGATTTTGGCGGGAAGATAATAGTCTTCTTTTAAAGCAGAGACTATTCCATTAACATAGAAATTAAAAAGAAAAGGGACCAGGACACAGCCCTGTTTAACCCCGTTAGTAACTGAAATTTGATCCGTAAGATGTCCGCCCTTATCAAATCTAACCCTAATTGCCGTTTTACTGTACAAAGCTTGTACCAAACAGACCAGCTTGCGATCCATATTTGTACCATGGAGTTTAACCCAGAGCAAGTTCCTCTCGACTATGTCAAACGCCGCGCTTAAATCCAGGAAGGTTACCACCAACCTCCCCTTCCTGACTTTTACATATTTGTCCGCCAAATGCGTCAATGTCAGACAATGGTTGATAGTTGTGTACCCTGCCCAAAATCCTGCTTGCTCCTCCCGGAAGAAATCAGCAGCTGCTGCCCAGGCTTCCAGTCTAACGAGCAGAAGCCTGGCATATAACTTGGCCACTATATTTATCAAACTAATGGGCCTATAATTCTGAGGTAACACCGTGTCACTCTTCTTATAAATGGGGATGATGATGCTAATATTCCATCCCACTGGAAACAACCCATAGTTTGAGATCTTATCAAATAGGTTACCCAGGATTGGCAACCACCAGTCCATATTGCACTGGAAGATTTCTACAGGAATGCCATCTATCCCGGGTGCTTTCTGCACCTTAACTTTAGAGAGAAGGTCCCTGATTTCTTCCCCATCCACTGGTCTCCAATGGGGGAGATCTTTCATCTGACCCAGATCCAGGAGGAAACAGTCCGGCATTCGATTAAATATCGTTGAAAAATGCTTATGCCAGTGAACAGCAGCAACTGTCACCGGTGTCTCCCATTTCCTGTATCCTGCTTTAACCAGGGCCCAAAATTTGACTGAATTACCCTGCTCAACTGCCCCTGCCAATTCTGTCCATGCTCTTTGCTGGAGCTCCTTTTTCTTGGCCACCACCAGTTTCTTATACTCAACCCTCTTGCATACATACTGGGTCAATTTAGTAGGGAAACTGCAAGCCTTGACCTGACACCCCACCTTCCTAAGTGCCTTCCTACATCCTTGACACTCCCTGTCAAACCAAGTTGGATGGGACACCCTATTCTGTTTACTTAAAAGGACACCTTCTTTGAAATGGTCGAGCAAAATAGCAAATAGACCATAGAGCCCCTCAGGGTCACCATCTCTAATCACCAAGAAGCCCTGCTTAAGTTTCGGAGCTTCCCTGCTCTCAAACATCTCTTGCGTTTTGGTGCTTGTCCTACTACCCCAAATTAATGGTGGGACAGAGTCAGCATCCTCACTCCCTTGTACTGGAGGCCCTTCCACTGGAGTTGTCCCATTTAGCCTGAGTTTCAACCCTATCGGGCAATGATCACTAAGGCCCTCCATCAGGACCTCAGAATCGGTACACCTGTCAGCCCAGGCCTCTTGAATACAGAAATAGTTGATAATGCTACTCCCCTGGGCTGAGAGGAAAGTAGACTGTCCCCATCAGCAGGGGATCTACTATTTAAAACCATCCACCTGCCCCCAATACAGGAGCTTAAGAAAAGAAGCACCTCGGGCGTTAAGCTCACTGTCCCTAGCAGCTCGCAGGGGATAAAAGAAATCATCCCACTCCTCAACCCCCAGCACTTTAGCCTGGTGTGCTATCTGGTTCCCTATTCTGCCATTTAAATTTCCGGCAAGTATAGCTGGACCGTCCACAACATCATCCGCAACTGCATCTAAAAAGTCTTCCAATTGCTCCCAAAAGCCCTCAATCTGCTCATGGGAAGGAGCCAGATAGATGTTAATCAAAAGGAATTGAAAACCCGAATCTGCCTTGAATAATACCGGCAGAGTATGCCCAGGGGTGTTAGGGAGAGTTTGGCCCTGTAACCTTACGTCTGCACTCAACAGGGTTAAGAGTCCCCCTGAGGGTCTGCCATATTTTGCTCCTTGAACTGCCGGTAATTGCCAGAACTGATATCCTGACAAATTCAGACCGGCTCCATCAAGCAGCCAGGTTTCCTGTAAACAGATGATACTATAGGGGCCTAAAATTCACAAACCTCTCAGTTTAGTAACCACTGCCACCCTGCAATGTTCCAAGACATAAGACTCAGCAGGGTCCCCACTGGACAAGGGGCCTGGACCACTCCCTGTCAAAATGAGTTTGTTTCCAAACCAGACCCTGGCCACAGGGCTATGCTTAGGGCCTACACTAGATTATTTTGCGTTGTATCCCCCAAACCCACCACCCCATACTCCCTTTCCTCATGAGCTCCCACCCTCCTATCCTCAGGTGCACTCTCCTCGAGGACTTCAGGGGGGAAGTCTGTATACTACACTCACTACTGCACGGGTTCTCAGTCCCTGCAATTAAACCACTAGACCCCTCTGCAGTGACCTGTGGATTCCTGCTATTAGCCATTCCACATACCCCTGCCACCTCCAACATGTCCTGGGCCAAAACTCTTGTAGTAGCTAGATGAACAGGATCTGGGCTTGTCACAGCTAAACTCGAGGTAGCTGCATTCCTTGCAGATGAGTTTATCCTGAACTGCAAATAACTTGCCCATAAACAGATCCTGGTCCACTGGGGCTAATTTGTCAAACATTGTTACCACTTGATTTTCTACAACCGTTAAATCAGATTTGTCAAAGCACATCTGGAAAAGACTCCCAACAAGATCAATCATGGGAGATGCCTCTCTCTGAAGACTTTTGACCATGCTAATTGTAGTGCCTTCTGCGCTCATGGTTGGCATTAGTGGACTATTGTTGGCTGCCGACCCTGGGTCCCTATCTTGCTTCCCAGTCTTACCCTGGGGCCCTAAGCTATTGTCACGATACCTCACAGGGGGCTATCGATTTCCATCCCTGGGCTTTCACATCCTGCGGCTGCTCCAGTTTCCCTACCGACTGGGGAATCCTTCCCCACTCTATCAGGATCTGGGTAGTAAACCACCCTTCTATCGAGACCCCCCACTGCAGTAGCGACCATCTTAATCTAAAGAGTTTTAGAACCCAGGAATCCGCATTAAAATATACCCTGCATGTTGTTGCTTTCCTACCCTGGTTTAACATAACCACTTTTTTCACATCCTCATCAGATAGGAGCTCCCCAGAGAAGAAGGAAAAATTTCGAACAGCCATGCTCTTAATATCCCAGCATGGAACAATTCCATTCCATAAAGGTCTGGCTTTGATCCAAATAGCCAGTTTGTCAATCTTCATCTTCTTATAATTTGGATACCTGTTCCCAGCTATTAAGGCATTTCTATCCCTAGGGCCCCTTGGCCCATGAGGGTCGTACGTTGACCTAGAGACCCCGGTAGACCAATTCTCACCTTGCTGGGAGCCCAGTTCACCCAATACACCCAGCTCCCCCTCTCTCAGCAGCCTAAAAGCAGTTCCCCATTCATCAATGGCAGCCTGAAGTGCAGAAATCTTCTGCACCACATTGATATAGTTCTTGCAATTTGCCCATTGTAACTGCTGCTTCAGCCTCAATTGTTCTTGGCCCTCCAACAGAATTAATTGAAGACTCCCTACCCACCCCTTGCCCTTTATCAGGGGAGGAAACCATATAATCTACCTCTGTAGATCAAGATCCCCCCCTCTGCAACCAGAGCCCGAAACCTATTACCAGCCAAGGCATCTTCCCCTGTATCGGTAGTCTGGGGCCTTCTTACCAGGTCTGTAATCTTGGCCTGTTTAAGGCGGGGCTGGTCACTCGGGGCCAATGGGGAATTGGACTGCCTATAACGCTTCCATTCCACCATAGTGGATCCGCAAGTTCCCTGCGGCCAGCCAAACCAAGGGGCTAAAGCAGCCTCCCAATATTCTGCCCCCTGCGCCTGACCTGTGACTAAGGCCGCACGCATAAGGGTGCACCCTTGCACGCGCCGCCCATGGCACATGCCCGTGGTGCTAGCATGTCCCGGCGGCAATTTCAAGGAGTGCCGGGGCATTCAGCAGACCAATAACAGCCCCGGGCCGGGGCTCAGAGCACAGCTCCTGTTCATGCCCAGCCTGGCTGCTGACAATGTCAATCGAGGCACCAGCCCCCTCTGCACCAGTCATGTCCCAAGACACGGGGCCGCCCTGTAGCAATTGCCCACCTCCGGGGCGTTCAGCAGACCAATAACAGCCCAAGGCTCAGAGCACAGCTCCTGTCCACGCCCAGCCCGGTTGCTGACAATGTCAATCAAGGCACCAGCCCCCCTCTGCACCAGTCATGTCCCAAGACACGGGGCCGCCCTGTAGCAATTGCCCACCTCCGTTCGCCGGGATGTCCTCGGCACACTCCCTGAGTCCCAAGTGACACTGTAACAACTGCAGCCTACTGGGACTGTTACTTAACCTAACAGAGGTAGCAGGATGGCGAAAGAGCTGGCTACCAGACCAAGAAAGGCTCAAGACTGTGTGAGATGTGGCAGAAGCTAGCCTGAAAGTGGCAGAAAGCCTCAGGATAGTATTAGCTGAAACTTGTTTATTAGTTCCATACCACACATGATTTTATAGACCTCTGTCATATCTCCTCTCAGTCGTCTCTTCTCCAAGCTGCAGAGCCCCAACCTACCGAGCCTCTCCTCCTACGGGAGCCCTTCCATGCCCTTGATGATTTTTGTTGCCCTTCTCTGTACCTTTTCTAGTTCAGCTATGTCTTTTTTGAGATGGGGTGACCAGAACTACATAGAATATTGGAAATCTGGTCAGGGGCAAACTTTGATATACAAGTAAAATTCCACCAATGGAAATAATAAGTTATTTAACAAAAAATACATTTACTGCTTCAGAAGTAGATGTTTAGTGATCCTCAAACCCACAGGTCCACCTGAGTCCCACAATTGTAGTTCCTCCCTCCACAAAAGGGTGCAAAGAGGCCTGCAGTCTTGGGAGATGCAGCATTGTTGTTCACCAGTGTGAAGATCTGGATTGCTTATTTTTTACAACAAAACCCTGGTATAGGTTACAACAAAACTCTGGCATTAGAATACTGTCGGCAGCATCTAGCTCTCACTCAGTTACCTCAGCTTCTCAGTCCAAAAACAGCTTCTGAAGCCCCGCAAGCCTTCTGCCCCTTTCCTCTGCCCACCTAGTGGCTTCAGCTAGTAAGACTGAACAAATTCACAGCCTAACTCATGGAAGATTCCACAAATATATTTGCTCATCCACAGCCTCACAATAGATCTGCACACAGCTTGAATCTCCTTATAGTAGAGTCATAGTTGTAAGCTGTATGAGTTACAAAGGCACATATGGGCAATAATTGATTTCAATTGGGTCTTTTGGTGACCTATGATGGGAATTTGATCTTGGGTGCTTGAATATGATTTGTCCTTGTCACTTCAATGCATGTGATGGTATTAGATTTCCCTTGGGCATTTCATGGCATGTTACAGCCTTGGAGGAAGAACCAGGAAGGGCTCCTTGAATGGATTTACTTGGCAGTTCTGTGTGGTGCTTTTGGCAAAATAGCGATGGCTGGCCCCCTTTATATCGTAATATTTAGTTTTGCATAGTATTCAAACAGTTTAAAAGACATAGACAGACATAAACGTGGACCTTCTGTACTTTAGAATTGCTCCCACCAGGAAAGTTTAACCATGTATATGCTTTTAGAGGGCACTTATTTATTTATTTATTTATTTATTTATTTATTATGAAATTTGTATGCCACCCCCTCCTGCTAAAAGCATCTCAGGGTGCTAACAACATATTAAAACAAATTGAAAAACAACAATAATACAATTAACAACCCCACAATGAAACAAATTACCCCTACCCCACCCTAACCCAACCCACCCAGCCCATCTCCCTCGGGAAAGGCACGGCGGAACAGCCAGGTCTTACATTGTCTATGATGGGAGGGAGTTCCACAGCTGCGGCACGGCCACAGAGAACGCTCTCCACAAGGTCGACATCCAAGAAACCCGGGGGACCTTGAGGAGGGCGCCCCCGGCCGACAACAGGGGCTGATCCAGGATCCGGCAGGTGAGGTGGTCCTGCAGTTAGACTGGGCCCAGGCCATTTAGGGCTTTAAAGGCCAACAACCACACCTTGAATTGGGCCCGGAAGACTATTGGCAGCCAGCGCAGAGAGCGAAGCACCGGTGTAATGTGCTGGCGTCGGCCCGTCCCCGTTAGGGGACAAGCTGCCGCATTCTGCACCAGATGCAGTCTCTGAACCAGCACCAAGGGTAGCCCCACATAGAGTGCGTTACAGTAGTCCAGTCTTGAGGTAATAAAAGCATGGACAACCGTGGCCAGATCCAAGTCCGAGACATACGGACGAAGCCGACGCACCCAATGTAATTGGCAAAATGCCCCTTTCACCACAGCCACCACCTGGACATCCAGGTGGAGCTGTGGGTCCAGGAGCACCCCCAAACTCCAAACCTGAGATATCAGGGGAGGATGGACCCCATCAATGACGGGGGCCACCACTCCTCCAGCCTTCCCCACAACCATCACCTCCATCTTGTCAGGATTTAACCTCAGGCGACTCGCCCTCATCCAATCCCCCACAGCCATCAAGCACCAGGTAAGCACCGAGACTGCCAGTCCTGAGTCAGATGAAAAAGAGAGATATAGCTGGGTGTCATCAGCATATTGATAACACCGTACACCAAACTCCCTAACAACCTCCCTCAAAGGCTGCATATACACATTGAACAAGAGAGGGGACAGGATAGAACCCTGTGGGACTCCACACATGAGGCCCAGGGGAGAATATGAAAAATCACCCAGGACCACACGTTGGGTTCTCTCAATCAGGGAAGAACGGATCCATTCAAGAATGGTCCTGCCAATCCCTGCCCGGTCCCGCAGCCGAGTCACGAACAACTCATGATCAACAGTATCAAATTCAGCCAAGAGATCTAACAGGATCAACAAGGTTGAACGACCCTGGTCCAACTCACGGGAGAGGTTGTCGACCAAGGCCACAAGCGCAGTTTCCATGCCATATCCTGGACAACAGCCAGACTGTGACGGATCGAGAAAATTAATCTGGTCCAGATGCTCCTGCAGCTGCCGGGCCACGTTAGAGACCAGCCGATAGCTGGCCGGGGCATCAATGTCCAATGATGGCTACTTGAGCAGGGGCCTCACCACAGACTCCTTGAAACAGTCCGGCACCCTTCCCTCCCCAAGGGAGGCACTGACAATCCCCATCAGCAATGGCCCTAATGTCTCCCGGCTGGCCTTGACCAGCCAGGACGGGCATGGATCTAGTTCACAATAAGTGGCTTGAACAGTCCCAAGAGCATCCCCCACATCTGAGGGTGACACATGCCACTTATAAGAAATACATTGACCCCAGTGCAGCCCTGCAACCTGAGTTTCTCATAAGTGCCATCTAAAAACTTGCATTTATGGCAACACTATATATGTTAAATTTCCAGTGGAAACCTTTTTTAAATTTTTGTACCTCAGTGAAACATTGTCATTAATCTTCCAGCACTGAGCAAAATAACTTGTCATTTCTCACTGCTGTAAATTATCCATTTTATATTTGGGGTAAATCTGTGTCAGTTAAAATATTGCTTTTATGACTGTGATGGATGAAAGAACACAGTTTTAATTGCTCTTTCACTGTGCACAGTTATAACTCTCAGCCGGAAGATAACACAAGGAGGTGGGAAGGATCCAGAACCATTTCCATCTGAGAAACAACAAAGAAGGACATTTGGAATATGTGGGTTTTATTACAGATTAGTGAGGGCAATAATTGCATGTGGGATCACTCCTTTCTTGTCAGTACTTTTCACAACCTCCTATTCATAAGTTATTAGAGTGTGTAATGTTTTATTTTATTTTATTGAACTTAATACCCCGCCCCTCTTGCCACTGGCATCCCAGGGTGGCTTACAGCATAAAACAATACAAAAATAGAAATTCATAAAACGTCAATAAAATCACAAAAACAGAAATAGAAACAACAATAGAAATCTGTGTATAAAATCCATCCTAACCCCTCCCTCCCCCAGAAAGCCTGGCGGAAAAACTACATCTTGCAATTACGTCGGAAGGCCAGGAGATCCAGGCTGAGGCGAACCTCAGCCAGGAGAGCATTCCAAAGCAACGGTGCGGTCGCTGAGAACGCCCTCCTATCTGTCCGGACCCACTGTTATTGCATGGCCTCTAGGAGGGCATCCACAGACGACTGCAGGGGCCGACCCAGGACAGATAAGTGGGGCCTGGGCTGTGTAGGGCTTTAAAGGTCAAAACCAGCACCTTGAATCAGGCCCGGAACACAATTGACAGCCAGTGCAGCACCCGGAGCACAGGTTTTATGTGCTCCCTGTGGCTCGTTCCTGTAAGGAGGTGAGTCACCGCATTCTGGGTCAGCTGCAGTTTCTGTACCATTACCAAGGGCAGTCCCATGTCGAGCGCATTACAGTAGTCCAGCCTTGAGGTAACAAATGCATGGATGGCAGTGGTGAGATCAGAGTCCGAGACATAAGGGTGAAATCTTTTCACCAGATGTAATTGGCGGAAGGCGCTCCTGGCCACTGCCGATACCTGAAGATCCAGGCACAGCGGTGGATCCAGGAGCCCCCCCAGACTCTGCACAGATGGTGCTAATGGAGGGCGAACACCTCCAGTAATGGGGGAGACCCCCTCCCTCAAATCACCGGCCCCACCAACCAACATCACCTCAGTCTTGTTAGGACTGAGTTTCAACCAGCTCCGCCTCCTCCAATTCCCCACAGCCACCGAACACCGGAACAGTAAGGAGACTGCCAGGCCTGGGTTCAATGAAAAAGACAAATACAGCTGGGTATTGTCCACATCAGACTCCCCCAGCTGCGAACAACCTCCCCCAGTGGCTTCATATACACATTAAACAGGAGCAGGGACAAGATGGACCCCTGCGGTACTCACCACGGGAGGCCCCCAGGGAAGATGTACAATCCCCGATTACCCCCGACGGGGACCTATCCATCAAATAAGAATGGAACCATTGCAAAATGGTCCTGTCCACTCCGGCCAAATCTCATGGGCGTGTCACCAACAACTTGTGGTTAACAGTGTTGAAAGCCGCTGACAGATCTAAAAGGACTAGAAGGGTCATACGACCATTATCTAGTTCCACAAGGAGATCGTCAACCAAGGCCACTAACACTGTCTCCGTACTGTACCTTGGATGAAAGTCGGACAGCGTGGGATCTAGAAAACTGATGCAGTCCAGGTGAACCTGAAGCTGATGGACCAGTACTCACTAAATAACCTTCTCTAAAAAGGGAAGGTTAGAGACCGGCTAGTAGCTCGCCGGGGTGTCAACGTCAAGAGATGGTTTCTTGAGGAGAGTGCGACCCACAACCTCCTTCAAACACTCTGGTACTCTCCCCTCCTGAAGGGGGGCATTGACCACCCCAGCCAGCCCCAGATTCGGTTATACTAGGGTGATCCCTGGAGTGGAGGGGTGCTTTAACACACACCCCCACCCCAGGGATCACCTACCTCCCCACCCAGGGATCGCCTACCTTGCGCTCCGGGCGGCGGTCCGACTCCGGCGGCGTCAGCGCTGGCTGTGGCTGCCTGCTTCAGTGCTACTAGGCCTTCCGGTGAACTACCGGGTTTCCCCAGAAGGCCTAGTAGCGCTGAAGCTGGCAGCCACAGACAGCGCTGAAGCCGCTGGAGTCGGGCTGCTGCCTCCCGGACCGCAAGGTAGGCGATCCCTGGGTGGGAGGTAGGGTGATCCCTGGGGTGGGGTGTGTGTTAAACCACCCTCCACCCCAGGGATCACCCTAGTACCTGCTAGTGTGGGCTCCGGGTCGCCGGTGGCGACCCGGAACCCGCACTAATAGGGACTTAGGGTTAAAAAAAAAAGTTTTTAATCCAGGCTGGG
>QEPC01004403.1:8731-31114 GCA_003113815.1 Sphenodon punctatus | reverse complement strand
GGGGGGGGGGGCTGAGGGAGAGGCGGGGCCCATCAATGATGGTGTCAGCCCTCTGCTGGTTCCTCGGGTTCATAGTTTGGGACTGCTCCTGGGCTCACAGCTCCACCTGGATGCACAGGTGGTGGCAGTGACGAAGGATGCATTTCACCAGTTACATCTGGTGCGATGGCTTCAGCCGTGTATATCTCTGACTCGGACCTGGCCACCATTGTACATGTTTTCATCACCTTAAGACAAGACTATTGCAATGCGCTCTACGTGGAACTACACTTGGTGACGGTCTGGAGACTGCAGCTGGTGTAGAATGCAGAGGCCCACCTTCTTATGGGGACAGGGCACCGTGAGCATATTATACCAGTGCTTTGCTCTCTCCATTGGCTACCTAAACCCTATAGTCTTCCAGGCCAGATTTAGGGTGTTGGTTTTGACCTTTAAAGTCCTAAATGCCTTACACCCCAGGTTCTGAATCGGCCCCTGCAGTCAGCTGGGAGCACCCTCCTCAAAGTCCCCCAAGTGACTCAGGTGGCAACGATGAGGAGGGTGTTCTTGGTGGCCACTCCTTGGCTGTGGGTGGAACTCCTTCCCGATGGAGGTCTGCTTGGCCCCTGACCTCCCCTCTTTCTGAAGACAATGCAAGACCTGGCTGTTCCACCAGGCTTTTGGTGAGGGTGATGGGTGGGGGTGTTGGGAGGGGGGATTTTTCTTAAACACTGCCTGAGGTGTTTTATTGATTGATTTTTAAATATTTTATAGTATTGAAGTTATTTTAATGAAATTTTTGTATGCTTTTTATTGTGTTGTACGCTGCCCCGAACTGCTTTTGCAAGAGGGGTGGCTAACAAATTGAAATAAATAAATAATACTACACATCTCTCTTTTGCTTGCCAGCAGTGTTTTAGATGTCATGGTGTAACCACTCATTCTAGAGTGGTTACTATGACGTCTAATACACCTTTAGACATAACTAATGGTTGTAATTATCTACTGCCGGTTCTGCTTGCTATGCTGCTGAGTGCTGCTGAGTATTGTTTTACAGCAACTGGAAATGAGAATGCTGAGTCCTGGCCTAAAGAGCTTAGAAAATGACTTCATGTCCGAGGAAACACCCTGTGTGGTGAAGAATCCAGAACGAGACAGATGTGACAAACACCCTGAGCCTCTGGGATAAGAATAGATTTCTCAGGACAGTTTTGGATTCTGGTTTCCCTTTCAGCAGTGTATGTGAGATTTATCCCAATGCAATGTTAGTGCAAAATTGGAAAGAGGCTTGAATTTCTCCCTATGATTCCTTTAAATGCTTTCAAGCATTAAAACAGCCACCCATGCCAACTAGAAGAGGTTTCCTGAAAGATCATTTCAGTCCATAGAAACCCTTGGGGCTACTGCCTACAATTTCAATCTAGCATTTCTTTCCACCTACTTTTATTCCTGCTGCCTGGTGAAATGTTTGAATGATGAGAGAGAATATTATGTTTGACATGATATTTGAATAAATAGATTTTAGCAGTGAAGTGCAAGGCAGACTTAAACACTGAGATTATGATCCAAAACTCTCTTCAGTGGGTTCACTGCCTGAGTTTATATAGGGGTTGGGTGGATTTGCAAGTCACAAGGTTTATCGATTCCCTTCTTGACTCTGGCAGCAATATTTGAAGAAGCTGGAACTTTTCCCCTCAGCAACGAGTATCACCACAACTAGTAGGGATGGGCGAACAGAACTGAGTTCAGAAATTTGGTTCAGTTTGGTTCAGAAATTCGGTTCGGTTCGGAAGTTCGGTTCGGTTGACCAAACTATTTGAGTTCGATCCGAACTCCGAACTTCCGAACAAAAGTTCAGAAATTGAAACCTCATTGAACTAAATGGAATATTATATTTTAGGGATGGGTGAACAGAGCCGAGTTCGGAAATTCGGTTCAGTTCGAAAATCGAGTTTGGTTCAGAAGTTCGGTTCGGTCGACCAAACTGGTCGAGTTCGGTCCGAACCGCTTTCGCCCATCCCTAACAACTAGTTACATGATTGCTGCTTAAGATGATATCATGGGATCATCCATGTTAGGTCAGATCAATGGTCTACCTAGCCCAGTATCCTTTCCCCACAGAAGTCCTAGAAGGGTACAAGACATTTGGGAGAAGGGTACAAGACAGAGGGCAAGTCTGGAGTGGTCCATCCCCTGTAATTCACTCTCAGCTTCTGGCAGACAAATTCGGGCTGAAACAAGAATGAAATTAATTCTCGCAGCCCCGGCAAGATCACGCAAGAAACTTGAGTGTCTCAAAAATGCCCCCTGAATGATCTGCTCTTGCAGAAAATGGCTGCACCTATGCAGAAAGGCCTTGGTAGTCATGTTTGCTCATGTGCAGATCATTCTTTTTGCTATTTTGAGGTTTTCGAGGATCTCACGAGAATCTCATGTTTCCTGCAAGACTCTTGCCAAACTCTCAAGACGAGAAAATCTTGTCAAGAAATCTATTCTGTTTCAGCCGTAGTTTAGGGACACCCTGTGAATGAAATTACATCCCTTATCATCCTGATGGATCTATGCTACATGAATTTGCCTAATATCTTTTTGATTGGAGGTGTGCTATTGGCCTTGACAATATACCATGGCAATGAGTTCTGTGGGCTAGTTTTGCATTGTATGAAAAGCACTTCCTTTGCTTGTTTCCTGTTCAATCAACCAGGTGTTCCTTCCTACTTCTCCCTCCTTTCTCCTGACCCTAAACTATTTCCTCATGTTTATCTGCAAGGTCAAACCATTGTGCTTAGTGTTTAACTTGTATAAAAAAAAAAGGAGCGAGAGAGAGAGAGAGCGAGAGCGAGGAAGAAAATGAAATGAGATGCAATGCCAGGCAGGGGTGTGCAGTTGTTTTTTTTTTTTAAAAAAAAAAAATTATTAAAATGAATAAAGCCTTCTTTGTTTTAGTAATTAAAATATGAAAATGGTCAAATAAGCAAACAATTTGCTTCCATCCATTTTCATTTTAAAAATTAAAAATACCCCCCCACCCCCCGCTGATGTGCAAAATGGGCCAGTCTGCATATGCACATCCTTTTAAAAATGGCATAGATGCTGACGGCACCATTTTGGGAAAAGGCGTCCATGCTGGGCTGGATGGACTATTGCTCTGTCTCAGTATAGCATTACTTATGTTCTTATGGTCTTCTGTGAATAATGGCCTTGGTGGTCATTGTGTCCACTTGCAGTGATTTACATTTTTAAAAAAATGTTAATTAAAAAAGTAATTTAAACAATCATTGCGCGTGTGTAAAATGGCTGTTGGACCATAATGCTGCTTAATGGCTGCTGATGCACTTCTGGGAAAGGGCTGCTTATGTTCAGAGTGGTCTGGTGACCATTTTGCACATTCACAGTGATTTTTTTTTCAAATTAATTTTTAATAAAATTAACGAATCCCCTACACACTCCTAATGCTAGGGCTCAAACCTGCCACTGGAAGTGTTGCCCTTTGACTAGAGCTGAAGCGGTAGTGAATTTGCTACCTGGGGTAAACTGGTCTCTCTTCCCCAGCTTACCTCCACCCCAGTGGGGAGGCAGTATGGCAGTAGTGATGAGGCAGTGGCAGGGGTGGTGAGATGATGACAGTTGCAATCTAGGAACAGAAGGCCCTCGGGTTCCACGGGTGCAAGTGTTTAAGGAACAGTTATGAAAAATACATGTTGCAGGGCCTTAGGCACCAATGTAAACCTGCAACATGTATTTTTCATAAGTGTTCCTTAAAAATGTGCATAGATGACAACACTAGAAGGTCCTCTGAGGCTGCCTTGGGCTTCCTGGGGCTGAAAGTTGTTGTTTTCCCTTTTTTTGTAATACCAGGGAACACTCAATGGGTGTTTTTACACACACATTTCTCCTGCACGTTTGCTGTTGCATCCTGAACTTTCTGTGTGTCTAAATTGCTCACCCAGATCTTAAACATCTGACTCTTTGAGCTTCTGCGTAGAACCTCTCCCTGAACGTTTGTGTGTTAAAAGTTCTCCTGGTAAACTGCCTTGTTCCAGGCAGCTGTGGTCGTTTGGTTTCCATGGCAGCCCCTTACGTCTACAACTGTGGCTATTTTAGGCTGCCTCAGGGCAGTGTGTGTGTGAAGAACGCATCCAGGAACTGCCTCAGGGCAGTGTGTGTGAGTGAAGAATGCATCCAAAACTTACTTGTGGACTTGTAAACCCAGAAGATCGAAAGACCAGCACTTTACGGTGTGTGCAATGAAATGATCAAGTAACCAGTTTACAACATGCAAAAGGAAGGACTCTTTCGTACAGCACCCAATTGACCCGGGAAACTCCTTGCCATGGGATGTTGTGATAGCAGATGTTATAGCCAAGTTCAAAAAGAATTAAATACATTCATGAAGGATAGCTTCATCAATGGCTAATAACCGAGTTGATCAGGGAGCATAGCTTCTGGATGCCAGGGGATGGGAATAATACTAATCTTATTTTTTTTTATAATGCCCCCCCTGCCATGGAACTCACATTTTACATATGAGTATCTACATACTTTACATATTATGTAAAGTTACTCACGCACTTTACAAAGAACTAAAAATGTGTCGGGGGGGAGAGGGATACCCGCTTTCATGGGTAGGGAAGAGAGATTCCCCGAAGGAAGCAAGCAGGGCGTTGGTGGCGTGAGACACGGGGCCACTCACAGTGCTGCTGGCAAGTTCCCGGAGGGAAGGTAGGATGCCCATCAGGATAGTGGTTGGGCCACTGAATCTCAATAGAGATCAGGCCCTTATCATCATAGGGCGCCGAGCAGATACACTGGAATGCCTGCCGCACTGTTCAACCACCCAAGATACACAATCCACACCACAAGGAAGGGATAAACTAGTGGCCACAGTGAGGTTGGGGGGAAATAGGGAGCCCAGGACTCAAGTGCAGGAAAAGGTAACTCAAGCTGTGGACAGGGGAAGGGTCGAACCCCGGGGGGGGGGGGGGGCTTGCACACTGACACTCCCTCTAACTCTCTCTCTCATTCACAGTTCCGGGGAAAGTAAGGGAAGGAAAACACTCACCCAGCAGGCAGGCCAGCATACTCCACACGCTTCCGCAAGGATGAAGGGCAGGAGGGAAAGGGGTTCACACAAGGCAGGAGGATCAGGACAAAAGGATGCAGCAAACAACGCTCAAACCAGGGGGCCAGTCTCTCTGATCACCGGCACTGTGTGCTTCACTGTGCCGGCATTTGTACTGCTGGCCACGCCCCTGTGGCGTGCCTGGAGATGCTGGGAGTGGCACAATGTTGTCAGCCCCGCCCCTGGGCTGCGCGACATCTGGAAATCCCTTCCTGCATCAGGTACACATTGCTGCAGTGGGGGGAATCCCCCGCCTCTGTAGGAGCGGCGCTTGCGTTGCTGGGTCTGGGGAGGGTATCCAGGTGGTCAGCCCTGCCAGGTCTTGCTTTCCCTTGGCTTTGGGGGTGTGGCCTGGCCAGGGAGCCTGTCTGTCTAACAAAATGTTTAAAATCCTCACAACAACCCTGTAAGGTAGGTTAAGCTGAGATAATAATGTGACTGGCCCAAGGTCACCCAGTGGGTTTCTGGCTAAGTAAAGAGTAGAATCAGCCGCCCCCCCCCACACCTCGATCCAAGTATTGCACACTTAGCCAGTACACCACACTGGCTCATTACACACATCACACCACACTCACACAATGAATGACAGGAGATGGATCATTCTATGCCAGGTCCTGTTTTTGTATACTGTCCTTGAAACATCCAATGTAGGCCACTGCCAGAGGCAGGATATTGGGCTTATTTGATTATCTGATCCATTACGGTACTTATGTCTTCCTAGTTACACTGTGTGAAAAAAAATGAACATTTTAAAATAACTTGAGCACCTTTCTTAATTTCTTCCCCCTCTTCTAAGCATTATTTTTGCTTCAGGGTGAGGTGGAAAGGTATTTTTTTCCTAAGGAAGAATAGGCTGTGTCTGCTGGGAAAATTCAGATACCTTTGGGTATTGCTGCCACACGAATGGGGATTTTGACCTTAGGACCTATAACAGACCTTGGAGGCAAGGCTGAACCAATGACATATTTGCCATCATTTCCTGTAAATCCTATTTCTGGGAAACGTCTGGGAAAGGTTATTTTTGAGCTAGACATATTGATTTGCTGGCAGTGCAGAGATCACAGATATTTCTAGGATGACATTGCACTTTGAACCCCTTTGAACACCAGACTGTCACTGCCATTGTATAACTGATGGGCAAGGAAGAGCCATTTCCCAAAGAAAAGCTTAGGCCGCTTTTAGACGAGACACATTTGCGCATGATTGTTAAAAACTGCGCTTGTTTTAATGTTCGTTTAAACACCTAAACTGTTTTAAAATGTGTATTTGCCGTAAACGTGTAAAAGCCCAAACCGTTTTGAATGTGGTTTTTAAATAATGCGCATTTGTAAAAACCGGTTTTGAGCAACTTTGATGATCGGGGGGATGCCAAAACCGGTTTTTAAAAATGTGCATTATTTAAAAACCGCATTCAAAACGGTTTGGGCTTTTACACGTTCACAGCAAATACACATTTAAAGCGGTTTAGGTGTTTAAATGAGCATTAAAACAAGCGCAGTTTTTAACAATCATGCGCAAATGTGTCTCGTCTAAAAGCGGCCTAACTATATATCAAAGGGTATGGCAACAATAATAAACCCAGCCACATGACACCCGGAAACAAACATGGAAGATAAAAAATGTGGCACTAGGTTCATATTTGATAGAAATTTAAATAAACTTGAAATAGCAATGAAGCTTTTAAGACTCCATTGACGTCTTTGCTATTGTTGGTGCATAAGGACTCAGTTAGCATGTTGGGGAGTAACCCCCTCCCTCAGCACTGCACAGGGCTAATCTGGATTGCAAATTCAGGTACAAGGTTGGATTATGGAGATCTTCCCTTCTTCGAGATTGTTTCTCCATTCTGACAAGTGGGCAGCAGAGGTGAAGGTCTCAGACTGTTCCCTGAACACAAGTAGAACAAATCTTTAGGGAAATGCTAAATGAAAGAGGACTGAGCCACATTTCCCTTTTCTTCATAGGCTGCCAGAGCTACATAGCTTTTACAAGAGGGTGCTGGCCGCATACATGCGTCCCATTGTGCCATTTCAAAACTTTGGCTGGTGGGTTTACTTTAGCTGATCAAGGCGCATCTGATGTCTCCAGGCCCAACACGCTCAACCCTGAACTGGGATCTCTCACAGATACTGGTCCGTGATCAGACCGGCCGTCCTTTACATGTGCCGGCCTGATCACTGTGGGGAATCGGGCAGGGGGCGGGGCTGAGTGGTGTGACATGTGGCCGCTTGGCCCCGCCCCCCTCCCAATCAGGCCACTGCACCCAATCCCTACCCATGGTCAGGGATTCAATCCAGACCGGGGCAAGGTAACAGACGTTACTTTTGCGCCTTTCCTGATTGTGGTGAAGCTAACCACGGTTCCAGCCCTGCAACCCCAGAACTGTGGTTAGCTTTGAACCCTGCCAGGAATTCACCGTGGTGAACATCTGGCAGGGCTCAAACAGATATGTATGCTATCACAGCCACCACACTGGATCCACTGTGATCCAGTGTGGTTGACTGTGATCACATAATGTCTGAAAATACCCCAGGAGTATTGGGGAACCCAGGTTCCCGAGCGCTTGCACCTGGGACATTTCGCTTACAAAGGCCAGCCCAGCACGCTTCCCCCTTCCCCATGATCTGTGGTGGGGGAGTGTGTGGTCAGGTGGCTGCCTTTGTGGCTGTGGTAGCCACACCCATTTGAATCCCTCCCCTAACACTCCAACCGCGTGGGTGCTCTGCAGCCGTGCCACGCGGCGGCCACAGATCCCCTTCCTCCATTGCCGTGCTCATTTGAGAACACCCCTTTTAGCTGTCACAAAGCTCTTTGTTCGAAGGGCCCTCACCAGAGTGTTTGCACAGAGGATTTCTAAGGATGCCTCTGGTCTGGTTTCAGTCTCTCAAAATTTCAATTCAGTAATACTAGAGAGAGGATTCCCAAGGTCAGGGAAGAGTTTGAGAGGGGAGTCTTCAAACTGGCCAACTGGAAAAACAAAGACTTTGACAGAAAAAGAAATTATGAAATATTAGGGATCTGATTTAGACAGAAGTATTAATTACAAGAAAAGGTACGGCAGTAAATCACAGCACAATATTCATAGCTTCCTTTGTGGAAATGTGATACTCTGCTCTCTCACTCTTACATATATTACCCTGAAAACTGCAGAGGTAACAGCAAATGCTGAATTTTAGTGCATTATAACATATAAAGCACCATAAAGCATAATCAGATTACTGGCAGCTAGTCTGCCTGACTGTTTTACATTCAGTACATTTACTTTTCCATTACATACCTCTCTTTATAACGATATTCATCTTTTAAAAAATCGCCAAATCTTATACACTCGCAATTGCCTCCTATATGTGTTGGACATCTGTTTATTTGTTTAAGAGACTTGCAATGGTAATTCAGCCCTGTTACAGAAATAATCTATGCCAGGAAATATCCTTACTCTTGTTCTAAAATACAGGGATCCTTTACACCAGCCAGAGGAACTCAGAATAGCATACGTTTTATTCTGAGATGGTGGCAAGGCCTTCCCAGGGACTGCAAGGACAGGCACCTTTTTCAGTACTTCTAAAAGATCCCAAAGCACTTTACAATGTAAAAAGTAAAATATCTATTGTGCTTCTTTTGTGAACCGGAAAATAGAGGCCCAAGTCATTAAGACCTTCATTTTTGATACCGTTCACTGTGGCCTTGATTTGGAAGACACATAGACCCCAGTTCTATTCCTAGTTCAGCTACTGACCTCTGTGACCTTGGGCAAGTTATATTTTCCTGTTTCTCCAATCATTTTGTCTGTTCTGTCAAGCTGAAAAGGAACATCTGAAAGGCAGAATGCATCTCTCCGTATGGCCATAATGGAACCTAAGAGGGTTCTAGGGTGCCATGCCACTTAGTCTATCGTATATAGATTTACACAGAAGCATTGGCCCAGAAATGGACAGAGCCATGCTGACAGAGAGAGGGCAAAGGACTATTTTGCCCTTTTCCAATGTGGCCACGTGCATTTGGAGCATTGTGATGTAACAATGCCTACTGGGTGAGGATGTGCATCAGAAAGGGGATGAGAGAGCCATTTAGTCCTGCTTTGTCCTGATTTTGCACCATCCACCTCCTGCTTCCCATTCTAGTGGCATTCCTGGATAACCAGGCAAAACAGGAACTTCATCTGAAGACGACGTGTCAATATCTAAGACTCTAGGTCAAAACTAGAGCTGCGGTAACTCACTGTACAGCAGCTGACTATCTGGGCCTGCCATCAGCTCCCTATTTTACAGTTGAGGTTGAGAGTGAAGAGGTTTGCCCAAGGCCAGCTCATGAAACGGGGATTTGCATTCAGGATCCTAGTTCCAAGTCCAATATATAATCCACTGACCACACTGACCCTCCTGAAATCAAAGTATATTCTTGAAAATCTTGTCCTGAGAGACTTGCTCAAACCTCTTATCATGACTTGATGGCAGAGATAGTTAGGAGTGGAACACAGGAATCCCATCCCATTGCCTTATCATCCGTAGGGCTTGTGCCAGTTATGTACTTTGAGGATGAGGATAGTGTTGAAATGAATGACGAATATCTTATTTGCAAGTATTATTCTCTTGTTTGAATCAGCAGCATAATGTCTACTTTGGAGCAGTTGTCTGCATATATATACATACATGGTCCATTCTGTTAGGGTCCAGTTTGGTTCTTGTTAATTCAGTTCAGTTTCTGTTCTAGATGAACAGAAGCACCAAATCAAATGAACAGCAAACAAATCAATAAATCAGAACAATCTAATAACCAGACAAAACTGGACAACTGAAAAACAACTAAACCCAACCAAACAACTCACTCAACTTCAGCCAAACTCACCTCAGCCAAACAACATAACTCAACCAGTCCAGACTGAATCAACGCGAATTGAACCAAACAACCATGAAGCAAAGCATGCTGCCGAATATCTAAAGCGAAGCAGATTGCATGTCCAATCCAGCAAATTTGGACTGGAGCATGTAAATCCAACAGATATCGTATTAGCATGGGATATTCCTTTCACCTAGATGGGCATTTGTGAGAAGGTGGATAAAAGTGAGAGAAACCTTTCCTTGTCCTTATAGACGGTGGAACCCACCACAACTATAAGGACCCAGGCTTGAATTGGCACCCTTGGGGCCCTGAGTGCAGTGACGGGTGCCTCCACACTACTGAGGCACTTGATCCACAGTCCAGGACTAGCACCAATAGCCTTCCACCATGCCAGTCAAGCCCCGCCTTTCCTCAGCTTTGCACCACGCCCTCAGCTTCCTGGCAGGTACATAAGGTCAGCAAGTAGCCAAAGGAAGCTCTGCAGATCATCAGTCTCACGGCCTGTTCCTTCTTCCTCATGTCTCCACGCACCTGGACCAGCTCTGTATTTCTCCTTCCTGGAGCTAGTGTGTGCTTTGGGACAGCGAGAGTCTGGCCCTTCTGACATTTCCTTCTGGAACCCCAGTCTTTCTGATCCCACTGGCAGGTTTGACTGCTTGGAGACTATGGCTCAGCAGTTACGATAGAGGCCTGGTATCTGTGGGATGTGCCCTTATTTTACTGCCCAGTGAGCCCCCGACGTAACTGCCCTGGGGCCTACCCTGTCTGGTCTCACCTCTGCCTCATCTCATCCAGTCCCCTCTCATCGGTCTCATCTCGTCCAGGCCAGTCCTGCCTTGTCTGCATTAGGATTCAGCAAACCACTTAAACAAAGAGTGTACTTTGCTGGAAAGTAGCCTTAGGGAACTGGGCCAGATTAAAGAAGTTGGGGCTGCCTCTCCCACACCATGTGTTACACTGGCTTGCAGACTTCACTCCCTGCCTGATGCCTCCACCACATCCTCCAAGCAGATAGGTTTGCATTAGCCCTGCTCTACCTCTGATGCAAAGTGTGAGGATAATGCAGTGTCAGAGGGGCTGCAGGTGGTGCTGATGCCATGTGGCACATGGGTTACTACCCCTCTGGGTGAACCGCCTATTTCCCCAGGTTATCCAGGGTCACCACTAATATTTTTTCTCCTCACAGGAGGTGGAGCCACTTTGGAAAGGGGGCAGGGCGAAGAAGCTATCCTGACCACTTTTTGATGTGGGCCCACCTCCTGTGGAGCACTGTGATGTCACAATGCTCCTAAAAGGGGGTGGCCACATCAGAAAGTTCCTTTAAACTGCCCCTTTTTTTGTCTGGCTCCACCCCCTTCGGCTCTAACCTTCTGAGGAGGCAACCATAAATGGTGCTCTAGTTCTTTTCCAGCTATGTGCCTGTGCAGCAGATGTAGGGAGAGTGCCAGAATCCAGCGGCAGATCCAGGCTGAGCAGATACTCTTGTAGTTTCATTGTCTCCGAGTACGAGATAGGCTGGAGGGGCCTGTGTTGTATGGTGGGGGGCCATATGCTGTAATTATTAATATCGATCAGTCAGCAGGACCAGCCTTAGGGAGGGGCCATAGGGAACATATCCCCAGGTCCTGTGCTTTCCTGCACTTTCAGGGGTCCCACAGGATGACTTCCACTGTGGGGACCCCCTGAATCTCCAGAGCAGCAATGCAATTCCCTCCCAGCAAGGGCCCAAACACAATGGTCTTTGGGGCCCTGTGGAGCTCTGGCTGCTTCCTTAGTTTCAAGGCACAGTGGATGCTTATAGATGAATGAGGTGGAAGCCTGCTCCTTGGAGCTGTTCCAAGGGTGCACCCGTGTGTCTTCCCACTTCCAGCCCTGCCTGGGTCATCTTTAGACAGACTCATTGGGCTCCCCAGCCCAGTCCATTCATGCAGCGCCACCCCCACATCCTACTACACGCAATCACCTGGCACTCTAGTCTGGTGCCCGAAGCTCTATAGTGTTGTCCAGGGCAACGGCTGGCCAGGAGTGGAGCTGCAGAGTGGGTCCGCCCATGAGATGGACAAGGTGGGCTTTCGGCCAGTGCCCTGGTTTTGGCTGGCCCGCTCTGCTTGTGGCACTCAGAGATGCTCCTGAGCACCACTGGTGGGGCTGCCCCGAAGCAGGCACTGCCCGCTTTTAGGCAAGCATCAGTCTGCCAAATGCTAAAGGGACGGGAGCAATGGGAAGAGTGAGAGACCATGGGAGGTGGCCATATTTTGTTTTCACCCTGTGTCCTTCAAATTCTAAGATGAACCCTGCTGTCAGGGAGTCTTACACTGCAGAACAGCCCAGCTAATTTTTAAAATCCACTATCTAAGAAGGTCTGTGGATATTATCCCAATTCTTCCCCTTGACCAATTTCCATCTTTGCCCTGCAACATGAATCACCTGTCTTCTTTAATTTGTAATGAAGAGAACTGTTGTTTCATAGTTTGTCTTTCTAAAATGGACTAAACTCTAGCTGAACAAATTATTCCCCTGGGTTGGCAGCTAAAATAGGCACAAGGGTGGCATTGTATGACCTCTGGGGTGTTTGCAAGTGTCTGCAACCATGAAATAAATTAACCAAGCGGACAATATTTGTTTTATGATAAGGCTCTTTTGTAATCTGAGTGCCAGATTTGGACAGCATCTATAAATAAAGCCAAAAGTGCCTCTTCTAATAGAAACTCCTCAGCAGAGAAGGGATCTTATCTATTTCAAGCTCTCCCTCTTATTGAAAACCATGAAGATTGATTTTATTGATTGCAGAGAACAGATGTAGTGTTAATGGCACTGAATGGAGAAGAGAAACATACCCAGATCACACACATCATGGACCTTATTGGTGCAAGATACCTACAGCTTCCAGAGACATCAAATGAACTGTAGGCAGCAGCTCCTGTAGCCCTGTTAATAAGGTTTTGCATTACTTGTGGAAGCAAGATACCACATTAATTTTTTCTGATAAACAAAGGAAGTCCTGATTGATCCAATTTGGCTAAGTTATTTGTCTCAGGGAATGAGCTCTACACTCCCTTATAGGGAATTGAGCTCTTAGTCTTGATATGTACACATCTCTCCGGCCGTATACAATCTCTTACAGACTCACACTGTGTTCTCGCTGGGCTGCCGGCTCATCCGTCTTGCACCTTATACCCCAGCTGTCTCTATGCTCCAGGCTGGCTCAGCTGCCTACACCCTGCCTAGGCATACACCGTTCTCCATAGCCTGTCCTCTATCACTGGGAAACAGCCCTCCAGCAACGCAGGCCCTATCTCCAACCCTGCTCAACTAGGCGACTGCCTTTGGATGGCTATTCAGTTTCCTTTCCCATATAGTCTATCACAAATCCCCAACAGCATCATACCCAAAAGCAACAACACATGGCCCATTCTGCTTCATACTCAAGACTTGGGTTCCATACCGTAGGGTCTCTTGGTTGGGCAGTGTGGGCACAGTCCCTCTTCGGAGCAGGCAAGCTTCTCATAGCTTCAGGCCCCTCAGAAACCTTGTAGGGAACCAGGCATCTATCTTCCGGCTCCATCATCACTTATCCCCTGGACCCCCAGCCTTGCCTAGCCTGGGTTCAGCACCCTGGACAGGGATCCTGCTGAAGCCCCAGCTCTCAGCAGAGGTGTTTCCCTGGCCAGAGCCAGGCATAGACTGACTCTTTCACTGGGTTTGTCTCTTCTTATATCCCAGAGTGGGTATGGCTGACCCCACACTCTCTTGGCCTTTAAAGATCCAGTGTCTTCCCACTCTGTACATTGTCTCTATTGGGGTTTTCCATTCCAACAGGTCTTGTCTTGTCAAGCCCTTACCCCGCTGCCACATCCAGAGCTCAGCCTGACCAGTCCTTAGGCTGACACTCTCAGTTCTGTTAAAGGGGCCACAGTCCTGTCAGGATGTGCCCTGCCACATTGATCATATGAAAATCCTCAGGTAATAACTAGAGATATCTGGGCATTAGATAAACCCAGTATCCTTACCAATGGCATTGCAAGGCTATGGTGGGCCCAGGCCCATATTCCAATTATGGGCCCTCCTAAGGACAAGGGAATAGGCTCTCCCTAAGTGACGGCACTCCAAAGGGGGCTCCCAGCCAGTTGGCAAAACTGGTAGCACCATCCTGGCTGCCAGTGAGCCCTCATCTCCTGGAGTGGCAGCAACCATACCAGAAAGGAAGTTTTAAGGTGGGCATTGGCCCTCCATCCCTGCCTACTCTGAAAACGTCCTTCTTGGCAGGGCTCCTTGCAAGTGGCCTAAGCACTAAGAGTGGGCAGGAACAGAGTGTTTGCATCACCCACTCTGAAAATTTCCTAGTGATGCTCATGCTGTTTGCAAAGAGCCCCCAGGGCCCCCTTGCTCCGTGGAATCTATGTGCCTGATCTTTTACTGGGTTATTTGTATCAACCTGCAAGTAACTCCCCCCCGCCCCCCCGGACACTTGCTGACCTAGTGGCAGCCACTTGTTGAGGCCGATACTTCCTAATACAAAAGGACACTTGCAACTTGTATATGATGTTGTCCTCAAGGATACTAGTAGCACAGGTAGCAAGATAGCCACTGCCCAGTTTAAAACAAAACAAACAAACAAACAAACAGATTCTTATATCACCTCTACTAAATGACTTACAGAGGCCATGTCAACATCATAAGAATAGCCAGGGACCTACATGCAATCTTTATTTCAAGCCAATGATAGCGAATGTGCAATGGAACAGAATTTGACTGATGCTGAGACTGGTTATGTATTTATTATTTGAAGGTATTTATTTGTATTTTAAGTAGACCTTTTGTGGCAACATGGGGCATCTGGCCCTTTAAAGGAGTCTGTTTCTCCAGTCAAGCCCCCCCCCAGAGGAGATTATAAGAGAGCTGCAAGCACCAAGAGCCAGTCAGTCTCGGGCTGGGGACTGAACAGAACAGAGCTGGGTTCTGGCAGCCTCCCCACTCTACTCTAGCTGAAGTCCTGACACTTAGAACAGTGAGCTGGGGTGGCCAAGGAGTGGGGCAGCCTGAGTCTGCAGCAGCCATGGAGCCAGGAAGCCAGAATAGCCGAGGGGTCGATGGGACCAGAGGCGGAACCTGAACAGCAGAGCATGGGGCACAGGCACAGAGACTGTGAGCTCGCTGGACTTTGGGGGTATCTGTTGTGGGAAGCAGGGTGGTCACCATTGTTATGGGATGGGACTGGGAGCATGTCCAAAGGTGGAAAATAAAAGACTTTAAATATATACAGACCCCGTGTACTGACTTGGGTGCCATCATGGCTTGACTCCTGTGAAAACATACCCATGGGAGCCATTGGGGAGTCATCCTTTTGAATAATATCAAAAGCCAAAATGAGTATCTGTTTTTTCAGGTATACCTATTTCATTTTGGTTATTTTGGTTTTCTGGTAACTTTAGTATTTTAGTTACATAATTTTCAGCAATTGTGTATGCATAATAGTACTAATATTGCTGAAATGAGGTAACTGAAATACCAAAATGACTAAAGTAACCAAACCAAAAAAGCCAACCGGAAACCCAGTGGAGCACAAACTGCCACAAACAAATATCCGTTATTACCAAAACTGTTGTTTTTGGGTAGGGTATAGATGATGGGTTGGCCCGTTTCTTTGATACTTCTTTCAGCTCTAATATTAATTATCTCTTGCTAATCAAGCACTGTACACTACAAGACCAGAAGCATGATGGAGCGTGTGTGTGTTTCTATTTGATGTAATGCTCTATACCAGCAAGGTACTATATCTGCTGGATTGCGCTTCACTTGGCATTTTGTATTACAGATTTGCATTTGCCAAGACAACTTCTTATGCCAAGGTAGAGATTTAATAGCGTTCTGCTCTTGTTTTAGGCTGGCTTTCAAGGAATAAAATGGTTCAGAGGCTTGGGTAGTATTTTAGTGTAGTTTCTAATTGATTCACATTAAAAGGAATATATCAGAAGCAGAGCATCACTCGCTAGACCTGTCTATTCATCTTCTCCCTTTTCAGATTGTCTCCACTAGGATAAATCTTCCAGGCTGAATCACTGGCAGAAACTGTCATTTTTCCTGCCTCTAATTTTCACTTACTGCTCCCTAGTGCCGCCCTATACTCTTACTGTTTGCAGCACAGAGAGAGAACGAAGGAGCAGACAGACAGCTGCCTCACCTCTGGCAGATTCCATTCTAATCTGGTTTCAGGGCTATGGTTTAGAGTCCAGCAGGCTATAAAGCAGTGTTTCCCAGACTCTGGTCCATGGAGCACAAATAGTTTGCAAGGTTCTGGCATATGGTCTGCAGCTGATCTGCAGAACTACCATGACTACAGCAAGGTGGTCTTCATTCCCTGCTGGTGGCAGACAGCCATGCATGTGTCCTGTGCTGCACCTATCTCTGGTCAGTACACTGTGGTCCATCTGGATCTTTGAGATCTGACATTGGTTTATTGGTGCAAAGCGTTTGGGTCCCCCTGGAATAAAACCTAGAAATTGGAAGGGATTTTCACCTTTCTGCATCATGACATGAACCTATCTCAAACTACTGGAGTTAGGGAGAAATATGGGCCTGGGTCCCCCATAGCTGAAAGGTCACTTCCTCCCCTATAATCCCTTTTGAGTCATGACCCATGTGGCCAGCAGAGAATGCCCTCTTCCAGGCACCCTTTGCTCCATCAGATCCATAGAGCAAGGGGGCACAGAGAGGCATTCTTGGTGGCTGCCTCACTACTCCAGACTCCCTTCCCCTGGACATACATTTATATACGCAAATGAAAATAAATTTCTCCTAAGGGAAGTTTGCTCCCAAGACCCTCTTCTACCCACTTTGGTGTTTCTTGCACCTTCTTCTGAAGCAGTCAATGTTGGCCACTTTTGAGGACAAGTCGATCCATACTACCAGAGGTGGAGCTAGTTTAGAATAGGCCCCAGTACAGAAAATGGAACCCCTTCTCCCAGGAGCAGGAGGTGCAGTTGCACAGGGAACTGTGGGCCATCCCTATCATAGTGGGAGGGTAGGCAGTAAAAGCACAGGTGGTGCTTGACTTGTGCTGAAGCTGATGGATTGCGGCATAGATAATTTTTAAAGGACTATGCCATGGCTGCGATAGCAGTGAAGAAAGATTTCTTCTCTGCTATCACAGCATCTGCAAAGTCCTGTCCTTTGGAGTTATTTTGGGTGGTGAACAGCCTGGTCAACCCAGACCATCTTTGCCATAAGCCTGTGTCTATTGCCTGATGTGACACTTTTATTAACTACTTTGGAGACAGAATGGCTTGGTGAATGTGTAAAGAGTGTCTTGTGAATCTCAACCATATCGAGATCTTTTGGATCTTGACTCAGTTTCAGTATACAGCTCCTGGGGGTGAGAACTTTGACCAACCCTGCTCTGAGTCCTTGCAATACCCCTACCATGCAAACAAGAGACAGGGTAGTTAAGACAACATCTTTTTATTAGATCAGTTTCAGCTGGTGAGAGGGTACAAACTGTTGAGCTACGTACACAGGGCTTGTTTCCAAGCAGCAGTGAGAAGGTCATAGCTTGGTCAGTTGTCTCTCTTAATTGGGATCAACATGGCAACCACACTCTAAACACCCTTACCAAGCAGGTCAGGATGATCATCCATTTTGAAAGTGAGAGGTTTCCTAGACTGTCCACTTGGTTTTGAACATTTAACCAATATTTATTTATTTAAAAAACTTATTACCCTGCCCCTCCTACCAAAGGCAGCTTGGGGCAGCTTACAATATCAAATATATAATATATAAAATACAGAACAACAGCAACAGCAAAAAGAGGCAAAAAGAGGCGAAAACAACCTCCCCACACTGGGGAGAGGGATGTAAAACATATTTTAAAACTCCACCCCCCACCAAAAATAATAACCCCCCTCTCTCATCCATCTCTCTCACCAGAAACCTGGTGTTGCATTGATGTCTGAAGGAAGGTAGGTTCAGGGCCACCTGGGCCTCTGCTGGGAGGGACTTCCACAGGCTTGGGACGGCCACCAAGAATGCCTTCTCCATAGAAGGGAGCTCCTGGCTGACCGCAGGGACTGATCAAGGGCACGGGGTGTGAGGCGATCCCACAGATATAAAGCCCTATATGGCTTGGGCCCCATCTAGGTAAGAACCAGCACCTTCAATTGGGCCCAGAAGACTACAGGCAGTCAGTGCAGAGAACAGAGCACCGATGTAATGTGCTCCCACTGACCCGTCCCCATAAGGAGGCGGGCCACTGCATTCCGCACCAGCTGTGGTCTCTCTGGACCATCACCATGGGCAGCCCCACGCTGAGCGCATTACAATAGTCCAGTCTCGAGGTAATGAAAGCATGGATGATAGTGACCAGGTTGGAGACTGAGACTTATGGCCGAAGCTGACGCACCAGATGTAATTGGCAGGAAGCATTCCTTGCTACAGTCCCAACCTGGGTATCTAGGCAGAGCTGGAAGTCAAGGAGCACTCCCAGGTACCGGACCTGGGGAACCAGTGAGGGACGGACCCGGTCAATGACGGGGGCCACCACATCCACCGCCTTCTCCACTAGCATCACCTCTGTCTTGTCGAGATTCAGCTTCAGTCTACTCGCCCTCATACAGTCTCCCACAACTGCCAGACATCTTGTAGGTACCAAGACTGGAGGGCCTGGATCCAATGTAAAGGAGAGATAGAGTTGGATTTCATCAGCATACTGACGACACCGAACTCCAGAGCTCCGCACGACCTCACCCAACGGCTGCATATACACGTTGAACAAGAGAGGGGACAAGATGGTACCCTGCGGGACTCCACATGAGAGGTCCTGAGGAGATGAAAAATGTTCCTCGAGCACGACTCACTAAGTTCTTCTGGCCAGGAACAAGTGGAACCATTCAAGAACAGCTCCGCCCACCCCAGATTGATCCTGCCAATATGAATGATTAGCATTGATCAATATTATATCTCTTGGCATTTTGTTATAGTTTTAAAAATCTACAGTGGGTCACCTTAGATTTGCCTCTTCTGCAAGGAAAATAATTCCAGTATCCTAAACTTTTTGAAATATAGATCCCCTAGACACTTCATTTCACCTGCCACAGAGAATTAATAATAGCCTTCCTGTGTTATATCTACCGTATAGTACAGAACCTGTGTTAAAGCTACAGGAAGCTTTAAGTTTACATCTTATCAGCAGCTCTTACTCTTTGTTGTAGTCTACCCTTTTGAATTGTGGACCTCTTACCCGGGGTTCATTCTCTTCTTCTTCCCCCTTCTTCTGCCCTCCTTTTGTCATTGTTTCCAATCACTGTATCTACCTCATTGCTTTGTTCAGTTTATAATTCTAACTTCTGACATGCCCGTGAGGTCCGAAAGCTTGCATACCTCTACTAATTCTAGGTGGTCCAATAAAAGATATCACTGTACTACTTTGTTTCTAGTACCCAAGATGGCACACACTATACTCCTGGTGCCTTACATTGTAAGACTATTGCCAATTAGGTTGCTATCTTTCCCTTTCATAATAAAATCTGAATCCAATACATATTCTTTATTACAATGACACACCAGTTGGTTTTACAGGAAATAGTGCACGATAACTCCATGGTGTTTTGAAAGACACTTTAACTGGTGGAGACTGTATTGTAGAGTTAACTTTCTGTTGAATAACACACAGCAGAAGTTTCTTCAAAACAGTCCTTTACTAAGAATTCAGAAGATATGCTTCCACACTGTACAGACTGCATGGGACAAGATGGAGGATAGAGAGAGAAGAGAGGAGAAAAGGAGGGGAAAAAAACTGTTTCATCCCCTGACCCTCCCGCTACTGGACAAGCCCCATATTGAGCTTGCAGGGCTTGCAATGGGTTTTTACTTGTGACTGTTGCACATTCCAACACCCCTTCTCAACAGTCACTAGTCAAACCCACTAGGTTCATTCTTCTTAATAGCTTGTGATGGCGTTCCCCTGCTAGTGGCTTCGTGAACACATCCGCTGTCATAGCCTCTGTAGGACAGTATTGCAGATCTATGAGTCCTTGTTCCTGTGTGTCTTTCAGGAAATGGTATTTTACGTCAATGTACTTGGTTCTGGGGTTGATTCTTTCTGTTTGTGCCAGAGCTATACATCCTTGGTTGTCTTCCAGGATCGGCGTGGACCTGTCCAATTTTTGCCCCAGATCATTCAGAACCTGTCGCAACCAGATAACTTCTTGGCTGGCGTGTGGCGCTGCCACGTACTCTGCCTCTGTCGAGGAAAGTGTCACAGAGGCTTGTTTCCTACTGCACCAGCTGATGGGTCCTCCACCAAGCAAAAATAGGTAGCCACTGGTAGATTTTCAGTCCGAATGGTCGCCAACCTAATCTGCATCCACGTACCCTATCAGGTCTGACATGGAAGTTGCTGGGAACCGTAGCTTGAGGTGCACAGTCCCTTTCAGGTACCATAAGATCATTTTCACTGCGTTCCAGTCCCTTTGGGTTGGGGCTGAGACTTGTCTACACAGTATACCTCTTGCCACCACAGGCCTTGTGATTGTGGCAATGTACAAGAGCTTTCCTATCGCCTTTCTGCATTGCTTATTGTCGGGCAGCAATAAGCTCGGTTCTTTGATCTCCTTTGGGTAGCTGGTTTCCATAGGAGTATTTGCTGCCTTCGCACCCCCCATGCTGAAACTTTCTATCATTATCTTCTATTGCCTGTCTTTGGTTGAGAAGATAGCTTCCATCATCTTCTCTTTCAATTTGTATTCCAAGGCAGTGTGTTATGTTACCCAGGTCCTTAGTTTCAAAGTCCCGATTTAGAGCTCTCATTGTTTCGCACTCATCCCCTTCTTGCTCAAAGCATACTGTTAGGGACACGCAGTGATATGCCACTCGCGAGGGCACCTGGGCGGGCTAAATGATCCCTCAGGGTCTTATAGTGGTGATGGGAACCGGCTACGAGAGCAGTCCCACACCGAAGCTCATCACAGGGACTGGGTCGCGCCAAGGTGCCCACACTAGAACTCTGTCGCCCACACACACAATAGGAGACAGGGCGGGAGTGCAGGTTCAGTGGGGGGCAGGGCCCAGGAGCCCAGGATCAGGGGACCAGAGGAAAGGGTTAGGGCACACACACAGGAGCAAGGGTACCGGGACGGTTGTGGGGACACAGAAACTCACACACAAGCACTCTCTAATTCACGTCAGTACCTCTCACACTCACCGCTCTCTCCGCTCGCTCACTCTCTCTCTCTCGCAGGGGGGCCAGTCTCATGGCACTAGGTCCGATCACCAGCAATGGTAGCTAGCTGTCTGGGGCTTAAGTAGTCTTGCTGCCTGACCTTGCTATCAGGCGCGCTGAGCGCCGCACTCTCACTTCTGGGTCCGGGTCACGCTGCTGGCCCTGCTCCGTGGTTGCTTGGTTACCGCTTGACGCGGTTTCCCTGGCTCCTCGCCCTGCACTCCCCAGTCCAGCCACAGGCGGGGCTGCGCCTACTAACGGGGCTGTGGCATGCCTCCGGGCTTGCACTCCCTGGGAATGCTTGTGCCGCCACACTCTCGTCCCTCCCCAGCCTCTATTCCTTACACATACGATAAAGTCATCGACATAAATTAATACAAAGATCCACCTGCCCCTTAGTCTCTTCGTGTATAAGCAGGGATTTGCTTTGCTCCTGGTAAAATTTTCCCTCATGAGCACCTTGTTTATTTTAGTGTTCCACGCTCTGGTAGCCTGCTTAAGCCCATATATGCCTTTGTGCAGTTTGCATAAAAGATCTGGCCTTTCGGCATCTGCAAACCCCGGTGGTTGGTTCATGTAAATATCTTCCTTCAAATTCACCATTTAGGAATGCTGTTTTCACATCCATATGCTTGACTTGCATTCCTGTTCTGGCAGCTATACTTAACAATGTTCTGATTGTAGTGTGTTTAACTACAGGTGCAAATGTTTCATCGTAGTCTTCTCCATACTTCTGGGAGTATCCTTTCGCGACAAGTCAGGCCTTGTACCGTTCAATATTTCCCTGTGCATTGTACTTTATTTTAAATGCCCATTTACAACCTATAGTCTTTCTCCCTGCGGACAGTGGAGTAAGTGTCCATGTCACGTTGTCCTGCATGGACTTTACTTCTTCTTCAGCTGCTCTTACCCATCTTTCTGCTTCCCCTTCTGACATGTGCGAGATGTCCTCCCAGGATGCTGGCTCTGACAATTTACTGGTGCTGACTTTGTAGGAAAGATGAGTGGGGGGGAAATGCCTTTGTTAGATCTCATCGACTGCCTTGGCTCAGCATCAGCAGTCGGCTGTGTCTGTTCCTGTTCTTCTGTTACCTTTGTGCTGATGTCGACCATTTGTTCAGAGGATTGCTCCCTTTCAGTGGTTTCATCTGTGGTTGATTGTTTTCCTTCGCCTGGACCTTGGAGAGTCATCACACTGTTGCTTGAGTTTTCCACAAAGGTCACACTGTTA
>QEPC01004381.1:8161269-8237928 GCA_003113815.1 Sphenodon punctatus | reverse complement strand
CCCCCCCCCCGTGACTCAGGGGCAACTATGGAGAGGGTGTTCTCGGTGGTCGCACCTATGCTATGGAACTCCCTTCCAGTGGAGGCCCGGGTGGCCCCAGATCTCCCCTCCTACCTCCGACAATGTAAGACCTGTCTGTTCCGCCAGGCATTTAGTGAGGGAGATGGGTAGGATGCAGGGTTTGAAGGGGGGGGGGTCTTTTGTTTATTCTTTAACATCCCCCTTGGTGGACTGTATTGTTTTATGTTTTTATATTTATATTGTATTTTTATCTTTTGTACTTGTTAGCTGCTCTGATCTGCTTTGGCAGGAGGAGTGGGGTAAAAATTTGTAAAATAAGTAAAAAATAAATGAAGTACTGCAGTAACCCCCTAACTCCAGGTGTGTAGTTATCATAGGTGCAGCCTGGAAGGCTCACATACATTATTAGAGCGCAGGAGCGCTCTAATGGTTAAGGTGTGTTACATCCTCCATTATAAAGCCCCAACATTCTATTTGAATGGGACAGCTGACTAATGACTCACAACCATCCCTCTTACCCACTAGTCTCCACTGCCCTCCCAGAGCACAGTAAAGCTGGGTAGAGTCATATACAAATGTTTAATTAAAACTAAGTTGGGTATGCATTGAAATTAATTAAATGGAATGACCATTGGAAGGAATGGAGGCAACAGCAGTGCCAATTTCTAAAAAAAATACTATTGTTATTCCAACATCCAATTAAGTGATTGTGAAATTATACAACACAGTTGCATCTTTGGGAGTACATAGGGAAGGCAAGTGGGTGTGAAATGATGAGGAAGGCACTGGATGCACTAAGTGGAATGGTTGGAATGACAGAGAAAAATACAAAGTGTGAAGGATTAAGTAAGTGGGTGGAATGACAGGAGGAATTAGAAATAGTTACAATAATAAGGTTCTGAGTGAAAAAACGGATTCAGAAGACTAAGTCCTATCGTTTTACCCACTTACCATAGCTGACTCCCTATTCTTTGATTCCCAATAGCCTCCCTCCCTGTTATTCCATTTCCTCTCCTGTGGGGTGGGTTTGTTTTTTTGTCATTCCACGCACACACTTCTGTTCCATATGACACATACAGACAAACATTGTATTTCCCAGGACTTTTGAGTTCTCTGTGAGGGGAGTGGGGGTTAGAGGGGGTGACTTGGACCCAGGACTCCTGGATTGTCTGTTACAAGGTTGATAGGGGAATGGAAAACAGGCTTGGAATCAGGACTATTGAGTTGCTTGTGAAGGGAGTGCAGCCTACTGGATTAGAGTGGGGTGAAGAGGCTGGAAGTCAGGAATCCTGAGTTCTCTGTTACAGGGCTGGGACCAAGTAGATTAGAGGGGGAGAAGGGGCAGAAGCCAGGACTCCTAAGTTCTCTCTTTCTTAAAGAGGAAATTTAAGGGGTGAGGGGCCAGCTCACACCCTCCTGTCCCCAGCTTCAGTGCTGCTCCCAACCTGCAGAGGAAGAGGATTGGGACTGAAAGACAAAGGCAAAGTGTAGGTGCATGGAGGCTCAGTTGTAAATGAGCACAATATGCAAGACTGTACAATGTCCTTACTGCTAACATGGTACAGAAGTTAAGGTGGGAGCCTTAACTTGCAATTTCCATGCTTTTTGGTGCATGATTGAAATTGCAAGAACCTTAACTCTTCTTGGAAACCAGAGGCTTTTTGATTATTGAATAAAGAATGCATATGCATAGCACTGCACCAGGGCCCATTCCGACCTCGCTACGCCTCTGCTTAACTCTCTACATCCCCATCCTTTGCAGTCCAGGATAGAAAACGGGACAGTGGCCACCTGTCAAAAGGCACCAGACTAGTGGAGAGGGGAGGGTAGAGCGGACTGAGGTTACCAAGACAGGGAGGCAAGGGTCACCAGACAATGGGGTGCAGCATGTTGGAATGCAAGAGGCAGGGGGCAGTGCCTACCTGAGCAAGAGGTAGGGTACACGGCTCATGCCACTGCAGGGACCCCAGCCGCTCTGCCCCCTGCAGCCTGATGACATCCCAGCTGTCTGCACTATTCCTCCAATTACTTCCCCTGTCTCTGTCCAGCCCACAGACTGCTCACTTCTGTTCACACAATCAGAGAGGTGGTTTTATCAATGCAAAGATAGCAGCTATAATTACCCCTCTTAGCAAGGACAGCTATTCCAGGGATGGGTGCTGTTAACTTGCAGCTGCGCTTGCCTAAACAAATGCAGGGATTGGGGCTACAGCTCCAAAGCCATTCCTTCTTATTAACAACCTTTTAATTTATTAATTTTATTATTATTATCAGCAGCAGTATTTATAGTATGGCACCAGCAATATATCTGGCACTGTACAATTGTCAATTGAAGAGAGGTCCCTCCCCGAGGGGCTTACAGTCTAGGGGAGTTAAGAGAGAGGCGAACACAGAGAGACAGAAATTTACCACCTGTTTAAAGCTGCTAGATGCACATTTTTTTAAATAAATGATAATGTGCATTTTTACACACACCTTAAAGTTTCAGATTTTTCAGTCTTCTGGGTTTACAAGTCCACAAGTAAGTTCTGGATGCATTTTTCACACACACACTGCCCTGAGGCTGCAGGGTAGTGAGAATGCGGTTCGGAGGTTCGGGGTTCAGCCCGAACTCGGGGTGTTTGCAAACGGTCCAAACACCTCAGGTTCGGGCCACCCCCCGCCTGAACCAGCTGAACAAAGTTTGGGTTCCGAACCAGTTTGGGTGGGGGCAGGGAGGAACCCGGTTTTCCCTCCCCCCCCTCCAGGCTGCGTGGGCGGAAGGGGCGCCGAGGAGCCCCTTCCCCCCCACACATTTTTTTAACCACCCTACCCCAGCGATTGCCCTACCTGGTGGTGCCAGGGGTCCGGCCCTGGGTCCAGCAGCGGGTCTGGAGGTGGCGGCACTCCAGAGCACTTCAGGCTGCTACTAGGCCTTTCAGGTCAAACCGGAAGGCCTAGTAGCAGCCTGAAGCACTCCGGAGCACTGCCGTCTCTGGACCTGCAGTCGCCGGACCCAGGGTCAGGACCCCGGGGTCAGGACCCCGGCACCAACAGGAAGAGCGATCCCTGGTGGGGGGGGGGAGGTGCTCCCCGGCACCCCTTCCACCTGCGCAGCCTGGAGAGGGGAGGGAAAACCGCCCCCCTGCCCAAATGGGTTTGCCCCCCCGAACCCATTTGGGCCAAACAGGCCGAACCGAACAGTTTCAGGTTCAGCCAAACCCCGAACCCCCCGGTGTTCGCACATCCCTATGAGGCAGTTCCAGGATGCATTCTTCACACAAACACTGCCCTGAGGCAGCCTAAAGTAGCCGCAGCTGTAGACGTGAGGGGCTGCCATGGAAACCAAGTGACCACAACTGCCTGGAGCAAAGGAGTTTACCAGGAGAATGTTTTATACACAAAAGTTCTGGGAGAAGTTCTATGCAGAAGTTCAAAGAGCCAGATGTTTAAGATCTGGATGAGTGATTTAGACACACAAAAAGTTCAGGATGTAACAGCAAACATGCAGGAGAAATGTGTGTGTAAAAACACCCAATGATACGCTTTCTGTATAGCATCCATGACAGGAGCACAGCAGCCATGTACAACTGGTAGCTTTGGCCCCATTTCTAAAGAAAAATGATACACTGTCCCAGCTAAAAAGCAAGTTTCCAGAAGTGCGAGGTGGCTGTTAATACATACCTCTCAGTCTCAGCCTTCTTGTCCTAGGCATTAGTCAAATGAAGTTTGCAGTCACAGGTAGGATCTTGTGTTGCTTGCTTGGCTTCAAAGGCAACAACAATAGAGGGTTTGTGGGTGGGTGGGGAGGACAAGCTGTTAGCTTTAGATCTATAATTTGCTTGTAATTAGCACCCCCTCTCTCCCTGCCCTCCAAGATCTAAAAAAAGAGCAAGATTCCCATGATTTCCCCAGAGGGAGGAAGGGAGGAGTATGTCATCCGTTTACAAAATACAATGCAACAGCAGGCTTTTTATAAACTCCTGTGTGAAATGCTGGCAAGCATATGGTCTTTCCCAGTTGTCTTCCCCCCCTGACTCCAGATGTCTCTGGCACAAAACATTAGTATGTAAGGGTGTTAACAAATGAGACGATAGCCCACACCTGGTGGGTGTTCACCTGCTCATTTATTAGGTGTTTGCCCCCACTGGCCACCAGACACACAGCCCCCACTCTCAGCAGGGTCCAGGAGCACGAGGAGCCCGCCACATGGGCAAATGCGGGCTAATGTGCGCCCATGTGTCCGCATCCCATCAATTAGGTTGCGTGCAGTCTCACACATGTACAGGTCTGCTAGCACCATAGATTTGCGGGTGAAAAGCCTAGAGCGTTCCAAAGAGCAACCACTTCCTGCTCCACTTTCCCTCTCACTGGCGTGCACATAACATCTGCCTTAAGAGCCTGCCTATGCCATTTCCAAATATGTGTTATCCCAGCTCCTCCTGCCATAGTATATGCCTGCTACCCTTGCTGTTTCCCAGCCACTGCGTTCTCCTCAACCACTTACAGAGACTTACCATCGATGTGGCCCTGGCTCAGACTGACAGTCAAGCAACAGCCAGCACTACCACCACCACCATCATGCAGTCGCAGTCACTCTCCACATACCGATCCACCCGCCGATGCTGCATTCTGAGGAACAAGCAGGAGACCATGGCCTTTGTTGCTCTGTGGGGGGAGCAAAAGGTCCAAGACCAACTGGTGAAGTACTGAAATGTGAGCCACCCTGAGCCAAAGGGAAAGGGTGGGATACAAATAAAAAATAATAAATAAATAGATAATAAATACAGGAACAAGGCAATGTTTCAGGAAATCTCAGTCCAACTAGCGCAGCAGGGCTAAACTGGGACAAGAACTAGTGCTGGCAGCAGGCCAAGGAGTTTAGGAGAGGCTGTAAGGAGATCCAGGACAACAACTTCACCTTTGGCCACAGGAGGCAAATATCTCCGTACAATGAGCTCCTGGACTGGCTCCTCTGTGGAGATGAAGCCACTGTGACATCCCGCCTGTATGCCTGCGCCTTTGCCAGGAGCAGGTGGATATGACTCCTCCATTGCTGGCTTCTCCTACAACCATTACCACTCCTACCTCAGAAGCCTCAACTGCCAGTGTAGATCCTTCCATGTCCATTCCTGCTCCAGAGCCAGCATGGGTCAATGTGAACAGTGACACTGTGATCCTCATGGTGTATCCCATTGAGCTCGAGAACCAGCCCTTGCTTGAAGATCCATCAGTAGTTCTGGTGGAGGGCACGGAGGACCCAGACCCCACCTTTGTAGAGGTTAACAGTAAGTTAATGCATGTGGTGCTGGGGTGGGGGTGGGGGTTGCATTTACAAAGCTACATAATAAAGGCTTCCATTTATTGTTATCTAATTATGTGGGATTTTTGCCTTAAAGTGTTGACAGGTGGCCACGAATGCATGAAGGAGCAGGGGAACATTCCCTGGAAAACAGCTCCACTGGATAGGAACGGTGGGTGTGGGAAGTGTATGGGAAGGCACTATGGTGGGCCTATGGGCTGGCGGGGGGTGGGGGTGGGTAGAGGAGGAAAGGCAAAACGGTGGGTGGCGGGGGAGGGGATATGGCACAAATAATGGGACTTGGTTTCTGTATGTTCTTCACTTCTCTACAGTGAGGGTAGAAAGGCAGTTGAGGCAGTCTGAACTAATGGCTTTCCTTGTTGCCTTGCTCCAGGTCTGTCAGCACAATGGACCCAAACAGCCCCTGCCACAAACACCCAGTGGAACCAGGACCTGAATATTAAAAGCACAAAATATATTAAAATCCCTTTTAAAAAAAACCCCACCCTCATGCCTAAACCCACCTCAATCCCTATCCCTGCCTGCCAAACACTTTGACAAAAAGAAAGGGTTTAACGCTGGCTCTCAAGGATGCTCGGACTTGGACTCTGACAGAGCTCCAAGGGAAGGAAGTTCAACAATACTGGGGCAGTAACTGAGAATGCCTCTCTGCGGGCCCTTGTCATATGAACAAGATTGGTAGGTGGTATCCACAAGAGAGGACTCCCAGCCCACCTCAAGGGTCATGGTGAAGCATGGTAGGAAAGGCAGTCTTTCCTACTATGTGGGGCCCAGGATGTTTACTTGAATTGTGCCCAGAAAAATACAGGTAGCCAGTGCAGACTGTACAGCACAGGTGTTCAAAGTGACCTGTCCCTGAAAGGCACACCTGGACCATGGCAGGAGGACTGGCACTGGACCCGCCTTTGGCAGCAGTTTGAGTGGTCAGACAGCATGATCAAGCAGGTGAGCAAGGAGATGGCTAAGATCTGGGTGCAGACTCAAAGCAGCCTGTCCCAGTCCATCCAGATTTCCCTGCTTGAGCACGTTGCTGCCGCAACCACGAATGTTGTGGCAGGTGGCATATCCCAACTCCCACCAAACATTCACACCCCACCCTGTTGAACCCGACCACCCACCCTGGTTTCCCCAGGAATCCAATCTGAGGGCAGGGGGAGGCATAGTAGCTGACTGCACGCGTTCACCTCTTCATTCTTATTGCCATTCCCAGACCTGGCTAGCCCACGAATGACAAGAAACAAGGAAAGAAAAGGGCAGGAAATATCCACAAGAGGGGGACTGGGGACCCAAACAGGGAAAGTATGCCATCCCGGTGCTGTGGGTGGGGCTGGATGGGACAGAGGAAAACACAGTGACACACAGGACACATTTTTAATGACTTTATCAATAACACAAATAGAACTGTCATTAAACTCACTCGAGTGCCACTGATGGTGGGTGTTTGTGCTAGCAGTGTGGTTGATTTGCTGGCACAAGATATCCCAGATCACTCTAACTATGTGCTTCTCTGCTCTGCTCTGTTCAGCTGGTCCCAGAACAGGGGTACTGGCTCACCAGAACTAACTGGCGGGGGCCAATTCTCTAATGCAGCCCCACTAGTCTCACCGATGTTGTGGACAACACAGGTGGTGATCGTTAGCAGAGGAGCGGTCTCCAGTTGGAGATCAATCCTTGCAGCAACTGATTTCCTGCGCTGTTTTAAAAGTCCAAAAGCACTCTCCACAACAGAGCGAGTGGTGCTGAGCTGTTGGTTAAAGTAGCGTTGCTCTAGGGTGCAAGCAACGCTGTAGGTTGTCATAAGCCATGGTTTCAGTGGCTAGGTAGGATCCCTCTTGAGCACGCTCCCAATGCATGTTTCAGTGGAGGGTCCAAAGTCTCCAGTATGCATGCGGCCAAAGAAGGGGGACTGGCAGAAGATGCCAGAATCATGGGACTTCTCAGACAACCCAGCAAGCACATCAATGAATCATGCATGGTGGTCCACTACAGCTTGGAGAAACCATAGAAAAAGCCCTTTGCAATTTAAGTAGTCATCCTTACAATGGGGTGGGCAGATGATGATTTGGTGACATGGCTCCCATGGATTGCCCCTATACAGTTTGGGAACCCCTCCCACTGAAAGCCCTCCATTACCTCTGTGGGGTAGGCCAACTGCATCACCCGGTCCAGCAGCACTTCCACAATTACTGTGAAAATCTCCACAAGAATGGTGCCCACCATGGAGGTTCCAACACCAAACGGCTGGATGACAGAGCAGCAGGAAACTGGAGTCGCAAGTTTCCAGATGGCAATGGCAACATACTTCTCCAGAGGGACGGGTGACTGCATCACTGTACTCTTTTTCTCCAGTTGAGGCCTGATGATGTCGGCTATCTGTAAGATGAGACAACAGGGCATCAGCGGTAATGAAGGCCTGGAAGGCAATAACAAACACCATGAAGTTCTCAGGCATGCATCACTATGGCTGTGATACCAGCATCCATGAACTTTGCACACCATGTGCCAAATGTTTTGAACAGCTTAACCCTCAACTTACCACTTGAAATACATGATGTGGCTCATGGGGTAGATTTTTACCCCAGTCCTTTGGCACCTAAATTGCTGGAATTTGTAAATTAACATGAAATGTGATGGGGTAGATTTCTACCCCAGGGGCCTTTTGGTCACATATAAAAAATGGTCAATGGCAACCAACTTTCCTTTGGGAATATTGTGTACTTGCATGCAGGTGACAATATCCTAAAAGGGCAAAGTTGGAGAGCCACTACCCTGTGAGCTATTGCAAGAGATGTGCACCTCGACTACAAAAATACCCCAAGAGCTAATACTAGTTAAAAACATAGGCAGCTGCCTAGCTAAGATTGGCTGTGCACCGCACGTGAGCAAATACTGACCACTATTGGTCATGTGTCCTCACAGGACTGGTTGCAGGCTGGCTATTGACTGAAAACGTTTTTTTGCACAGCTATGCTGGCTGTGTCTGTGTGTTGCTGTATCAGCACTGCCAATCCAGGTGGTTATTAAAGTGGTCAGACATTTCTGTCACAAGCATGTCAGTGCATAGGCCAACTCATCTAAAGATGTTAGCACCCCAGAAGCATGGAATTTTTAATTGGGGATGAGGGAACCCCTGAACGTTAGGAAATGTGCAGGGGATCTGCAAGGCAGCGAAGGTCACTGTACTTAGAATGTATATGGGTGGCAGAGTTGTCCATTTGTCAAAAGCTACTTCTATATTTTCTTATCTTTTGAAAGTAACATTTTTTGCTTTCAATGAGCATGAGGGGTCATAATGCCATAGAAAGCTATTGCTGCGGGTTGTTTCCCTGGGAAAGCCAAATTGCTTCAGCTTTGATCTGTGGATGCAGTGGCCTTCCAGGGTATGGGGCTTAGAGACATGAGGGGGCTATGGATACCCTGGCCTTTGCTGACATTTGGGTGAGGCCTGATGTACAAGAGTCCTGTCAGACCCATCCTCCAAGGCAGTCTATGTGCTCATAGGGTGGCACATGCACACAAGGGGGTTTGCATGATGCATGTATGCATGATGGAGTGCAGACATCATGCAACCCTGCTGCGGTTTAAAGTTTAAAGCAGGATACAAGAATGGGAACCCCAGACAAAATAAGAGAGTGGAATGAGCTCAAGACCATGGCTTTTGTGGATGTTTGTGCACTGTCAGAAATAAGAAAGTCACTAATGGAGGCTGGACCTTCCCTGCCATTTTCCCTCATCACTGCCCTGATGACAGCAAGAGGATACCTGTGGGGCCACCGGGAGTGCCTCAATTGGATGGTAGATCTAAATCGCTTGTGGGAAACAAGTGATTTGGGGTATGGGGAAGGCAAACCAACTGATGGAGAGCTTCTTACCCTATACAAGACTTGGACAAGTGGAGAAGGGCAGAGTGTCCTCATGAGCAGAGATGTTTTTGGTCCCAACTGTATGGTAATGCAGAAGATATTGGTGTTCAAGAGGTGAATGATTGATGGGGGTGGGTTTATGTGAACTGAGTGAGATTTCCAACACCACAGTGGATGAGAACCCAATAAATCTGTGTGCTGCTACCTGCCAGTGCATCACTGTGAGTGGTGAATGTGAGAAACTAGGTGGCTGACAATTGAAGACTGATTCCTTTCAATTTTTACTTTTGCTTTCAATTTTCACTATACACGCTCAGTAAAGTATGTAATTTGCTCAATAAACTCAACATTATGTGCATAGTAAAAGGTTATTTCCAGCTGACAAGTGTAAACTCAGGAATGCACCTCCATGGGTGGGCAGGATAGAAGGTGCTGCACCGCCTGCCAGAGTTATAATAGCCCAGAAGAAAGAAACAGCTGGTGCGGCTTCATCCCATAGTTTGCCATGGCTGCGAGTCATGACAGGGGGTGGGATACTGAGAATTGGGGGGCGGGGGGGGGTTGGTAGGTGGAGTGCAGTGGGGAAGAATGCCTGCCTGTGTATTAGGTTTGTCATGTGAGTGGGGGGTGAGTGGGAGCTGCCTGAATGCACAAGGAATATAGGCAGGGGACTGCCCGTTTATTAGGCTCTACACACTAAACATGTGAGTGGGGGCTGCATGGACTGAACCCAGACTCCAACAGCCTATCATCTTTTTTGTTAGCACCCTAAGTCAAACAGAGCCCTGTTAGCTAAAGGAGGACTGGAGGTCTATGTAGAGAGGGGAATACTCCTTCTGCCATTATCCCATCAGCAGACGTAGCCTAATTTTCCTAAGCAACCAACAAATTCTGCCTCCTCCCCACCTCTTCCCTCCCCCTCTGCCGGTACTCACATAGCGCATAAATTATTGAGCAGTTGTCCCAGGCCTGTTTGTTTTGGGTTTTTTGCAAACTCTTGAACCGAATTCTGACTAGGTGCCAAAATTGGGGTAACTGGTCCTGGGGAAGAACTGGAGCAATTGCCTATCTTTATGGCTCCCACGTAATCAATGAAAACATGTTAAAGGTCACAAAATCATTGGGCTGGAAGGAATCCCAAGGGTTATCGAATCCAGCCCACTGCCATCTACGCTAACTACACCATTCCTGAAAGATGACTGCCTAACCTACTTTTAAAGGCCTCCTGTGATGAGATCTCCACAACCTTCTGTGACAAATTATTCTACTGCCTAACTGTAGAGGGAGCGAAAAAATTCTTCCTAATGTTTAACCTAAATCTTTTCTCCTTCCATTTAAGCCAGGGCTGCACAAAGTATGGCCGAGGGTCATATGAGGCCCGCAAGGGCCTTTCCTGTGGCCCGACTCCCTCTGACTGTAAAGACCTTTCCTGCGGCCTGCCATGCTTCCTTCTGCTCTGGCAATCACCTTTTCTCCAGCCCCTGCACTGGCGCGAAACCCTCTTTCCTCTGGGCAGCAAGTCTATTAAAGGCGCTGGCCAGATCCCTCCTTCCTCCTCCCTGGCTCCAGCTTCCTGGTGCCACGTAAGCCCCTTGCTGCCACTCAGATCTCCAGCCCCAGCTCCTCACTACTAGGGTGGAGTTATGCAAATTGGGGCATGGCCATATGCCTGTCTCTTATACACATCTAGATGTGTATAAGAGACAGGGGTTGGGTCCAAACCAAATTTTCCGGCCCTCAGCACGAATCAAGTTAAGCACCTCTGATTTAAGCCCGTTACCTCCAGCCCTCTGAGTAACCAGAGAGAACAACTGGGCGACGTTTTGCTTATAGCAGCCTTTTACATATTTGAAAACTGTAATCATGCACCATGCTCCCCGACCCCAACCCCCCCACCCCCCAAGGGTAGAGCCTAGGGCTGCCAGACGTCCAGGACTGTCCTGAACAATGCTGTTTGTACAGTATCCAGGATGACCTCTATCCTGCATCATATAATGTCCAAAAATCTCTCAAAATGTATCAGCTAAGCTCTTAAGGGGGTAAAGCGCATTGGAAAATGTACTTTTGTCATTGCATTGGAAAATGAATAGGTCTTTGCTAAAAGTAGCGAGGAGTAGTGAGAGATAGATGGATCATGCCCCCAAGTCATGGCTCATGTGCGACAGTGCTGATGAAACCTCAAAAGTAGACAGGCAGAAGCCTAAAACAGGTACATGTACACGTGTCCTACTAGTACCACCACCTTGGCAAAACGCCATTTTTAGAGTGCATAAGAAGCAGAAAGTCTGCTAGAGTCTCAATTATCAGGTCTGACCCAGCATGGCACTTCCTATGTAATAAAAACACTAATTTTTGAGTGTTGAGGTTCAATGTTATCTTAATTATTTGAGCTCTAGCTTTTCAATATTATTTATTTATTTATTTTTAATAAATACCATTTACACCTTTTTCATGATGTGGCACATTGGCTTAAACAATGAACAAAATGAATTCTCTGGAGCACTGACTAATTGCCAGTAAAGTATATGACACTGGAAAATGGGAGGGGAGGCCTATCCGTGAGACACTTTAGTAGTTGAAAACACTTGTCCAGGAATTTCTTGTAAATGATCTGGTAACCCTAGCAGAGCTGGAGGTTGAGGATCATGATCAGGACTGAGGATCGTGATCAGGAAAGAGATTGTTTTGCTACCTAACAGCTGATCCACTGGATGACACCCTCTCAGACACCTAATGCAACCCACTGCTGCAGGTAGCCTGAAAAAGAGCTGCTGCACAATCAAGTGCTCATGTCAGATGAAACTTCAGCTTTGGGTCTGTCACATGTTCCACACTCCACGCCCTTGCCGTGAGCATGAGTAACATGCGAAAGAGCCCTGAGCTGACTTCTGTTCCAGAGGGTACAAGCCGGGAACAACATTCCCCGTGTGCCCGTGGAGATTGCAGCTGTGCACAGCAGCGGCACAGGAGACACGGGACAGTGAAGGGCAGGGCTTCAGGGAAGTGCACAACAGGTCAGAATGGAGTGATCCATTCCCTTCTATTCACTCCCAAACCTACCCCACCCCACCCCCCAACCAGTTTGAGTAACAGCCATTTTTGAAAACTCACATATTAGTTTAAGTTCTGTAATTTCATTCTGGCTGGTTTGGTTATTTGGCTTTGGTTATTTGTTTCTTTCGTTTTTGTATTTCATTAAATTCAGTCATTCAGTTGTTTTGGGCTTTGGCATTTCATTAACTTTGGTAGTACTATTAAATACTAAATAGTACTACTGGAGTTAACAAAATACTGAAAACCAAATAACAAAGCTGAAGTGACAAAGTAACTAAGCTAAACAAAGCAAAATTACCAAAACAAATATTCAGTTCAGTAAACGAAGCAGGATGCAATTATTGCTTCCTATTCACTGTCAGAATGAAAACAAATATAATGAATCTGGCATTTGTAATGGATATTCATTTCAGCCCTAGTTTTAAGAAACTCCTTTGCACATGTGCAGTGTTATTATTTATTATTATTAACAAACATTTATATAGCGCCAGCAGTGTACCTGGAACTTTACAAAGTAATAAAACAGACATGGTCCCTGCCCCTAAGGCTTACAATCTGAGAGACAGGAGCTGGGGGAGAGACTTAGGAAGGGGAACAGAGGGAGAGACAAGGGGTCTAACATTCATGAAGATGCGAGGTCTCAAGTGCACGTACTTGGCTTGGTTACGATGAGAATGACAGCAGGCAGGTCCATGTTGCAAGGATAAGGGTAAACCGATCGTAGGTATAGGAATAGTGGCTCAGCAGGATAAAGAGTCAGACAGAGCAGAGCGAAAGAGGTGAGTTTTAAGGAGAGATTTGAGTTAGTGCACACTAACTGTTGCTGACTGTACAAGAACTAGATTTTTACAAATCATCTCCAGTATTGTACTGGTGCTGAGCATGCAGGGGTGTACAAGATAGATCAAGGATGGGGAACCTCAGACTCAGAAGCCAAACATGGCCCCCATTAAATTTTTATGTAACCCCTTTCCAGTTCCTGGATCTGGCCCCTGAATCTAGTTCTTATACCAAAGCACTGAAAAACTGAGCTCAGGTTATGTGAACAGAGATGAGGGCGTGCACAAAGGGATAGGAACCAGATCCACGATCTGAACCCTCCTTTTCTTGAGTGCACCCTGCCCCAAACGTCTGTGGCCATTGGAGCTTGTACTAATTTTCCAAGTGGCCCTACCGGGAGGGAAATGATTCCCCAAGCCAGAGCGAGATGAAATTCCTCATATGATCCCTCAATTCAGCTCCTGCAGGCTCATGCAAGCTGAGAGGAATTGTGTTTATATAAAGGTGTGGGAATGCATGATATGAAAAGCTGCAAGTGAGGCGGGGCCGGCGAACACATAGGTTGCTTGGACTAGGTTCCATTCCTGACTTTGCCACTGACTGTCCGTGTACACAAGTCACACCGCCTCTGTTGCACAGACTGAACAAGACCCATTTTAAAAAAACAAAACACAACTTTGTGATCTGTAGATTTCATCCAAGTGGCTTGAATGGGCAAAAGTAAACAAAGCTATTACATACTGCAGTGCCTAAGCTCAGCAAGCTTTGACAATCAGGAGAGAGAAACTCAACACTGTAAACACGCTCTCATAAATGACACCATTCATTTAAGACTTCATCCTGCCTATTGACAACAACAACCCTTTTCATTTGTGCGGGTGGAAAGACAAGTTCATACAAACCTGGACATGCTCACTGCAGCCTCGGTAATTGACTTTGAGCTCTGTTCACTGGCAGAGCAAAACCCTTCTGTAGTGATGATGATGCTTCTGGAGACACTGAAGGGGGAAAACATATTTACCATTTGGCTTGAATATGTTGTTTTGTTTCCCCAAAGAGGTAGCAGAGTGTACACCAGACAGAGCAGAAAGTTCAAAGGATGATCACTTTCTGGGAGGTAACTTATATAATATATACACAGACAGAGCTGTAGTTGCATAAAGTTTTGGCACACAATAGTTGGCACTCAAGTATTTGAGCTCAAAAGTATATTTAAATTAAAATGCTATTAATGCTATTAATGTAGTTTCCCAAAATGTGCAGGGAAACGGAAATTTAAAATATTGGCTCTTAGGTTATTATTTTATTTTATTTATTTAAAATAATAAAATCATAATTTATTTACATAGCACCCCCTGCCTTACATGGCACTCGGAGCACTTTACATAAAGTTAAAAAACCATATAACAATTTAAAACAATATTTATTTATATTTATAAAATAATTTAATACCCCGCCCCTCCTGCTCCAAGCAGCCTAGGGCGACTTACAATATTAAAACATGTAAAATCATAAAGTATATTGAAAAGGGAGGCACCAAACCAAAATGACCCCCCTCTCTCCCCATCCCACCCTACACCCCATCTCCCTCGCCAAAAGTCAGGCGAAACAGCCAGGTTTTACAGATACGATGGAAGGAGGGGAGATCCGAGGTCACCCGGGCATCCCCCAGGAGGGAGTTCCACAGCCTAGGTGCGGCCACCAAGAACGCCCTCTCCATAGTGCCCCCCCACCCCCGGGCCACATGGGGGACTTCGAGAAGGGCGCACCCAGCAGACCGCAGAGGCTGCTCCAGAACGCGGAGTGCGAGGCGGTCCCACAGGTAAGTCAGGCCAAGGTCATATAGGGCTTTATAGGTCAAAACCAACACCTTGAATCAGGCCCAGAAGACAATAGGCAGCCAGTGCAGAGCCCAGAGCACTGGTGTAATGTGCTCACGGCGACCCGTCCCCATAAAGAACCAGGCCGCAGCATTCTGCACTAAGCTGCAGTCTCCGGACCATCACCATAGGTAGCTACATGTAGAGTGTGTTGCAATAGTCCAATCTCAAGGTAATGAAAGCATGAATGATAGTGACCAGGTTACTATCTGAAACATATGGCTGAAGTCATTGCATCAGATGTAATTGGCGAAACACACTCCTTGCCACACACCCCACCCGGAGATCCAGGCCGAGCTGCGGATCAAGGAGCACACCCAGACTACGGGCCTGGCATACCAGCAGGGGGCGGACCCCGTCAATGATGGGAACTGCCACATCCACTGCCCTTCCCACCACCATCACCCCTATCTTGTTGGGATTCAGCTTCAGTCAGCTCACCCTTATCCAAGCCCCAACAGCCGCCAGACATCGGGTAAGCAACGAGACTGCCGGCTCTGGGTCAGATGAAAATGAGAGGTAGAGTTAGGTGTCATCAGCATATTGATGACACCGCACCCCATACCGTCTCATGACCTTCCCAAGTGGCTGCATATACCGATTGAACAAGGGCAGGGACAGAATAGAACCTTGTGGGACACCATACGTGAGATCCTGTGGTGTGATGAAGAACAATCCTCAAGCACCACATGCTGAGTTCTCCCAGCCAGGAAGGAGCGGAACCAGTCAAGGACAATCTCGCCCACTCGAGCTCGAACCCGCAGACGAGTCACCAACATCTCATGGTCAACAGTATCAAAAACAGCTGACAGGTCTAACAAAATTAGCAGGGTCAAATGACCCTGATCTAATTAACGGCGAAGGTCGTCAACCAAGGCCACAAGCGCAGTCTCCATGCCATAGCCTGGACGAAAACAGGACTGAGAGGGATCCAGATAACCAGTGCAGTCTAGATGCCCCTGCAGCTGCTGGGCCACAACCTGCTCAATAACCTTCCCTAAAAAGGGAAGGTTAGAGACCGGCTGATAACTGGTGAGATCAACGTCAAGTGATGGGTTTTTGAGCAGAGGCTGCACCACCGCCTCTTTGAGCACTCTGCCCTCCCAAAGGGAGGCATTGATCACCCCCGCCAGCAACGGCTCTACCATCTCCCAGCTGGCCTTAACCAGCCAGGGCGGGCACTGGTCAAGTTCACAAAAGGTGGCCCTAACAGCCCCAAGAACATCCCCCAACCCAGCGGACGACACCAGCTGAAATTTATCCCATGAAACCGGACAAGGCGGGGCTTCCACAACCCCTGGTTCACCCACTGCAATAAGTGCAGTGTTGAAGTTGTGGTGAATCCAAGCAATTTTATCTGCAAAATAGTCAACAAACATGTCACAGCGGGCATTAGATACCTCCGATTCCAGGCGGGAGAGAGGACCACCAAATCAAACACAAGATGGAGGCCCTCTACCCCCAATATGGCCTGCACCAGATACCTCCTGGCAGACCACGAATCCTTAAAAATAATGACTACACTGCCCCCCCTCCAACCGAGGCTGATGCTGCACAGAGTACCCTGCCGGCACGAGGTCAGCCAAAATAGGCCCCGACTCATCGTCCAGCCAGGTCTCCGTAAATGCACATGAGGTTGGCATCATTGTCCTGGATTAACTCCTGGACTGTAGTGGATTTATTAACCGCCAACCTCGCATTCAGCATCATCAGATTCCACCCAGGGGTCCTCTGATCATGAGCCACTTTGTGACCTCCTGGGGGGGGAAGTGAGAGGGACAGGCAACAAACACCTGACCTGTCTCAGAGATTTCACACTCCCACCGAGCTGCCAGTGTGCAGGAGGGTGAGGGATATAAATGCCTGTAATAAATAAATAAATAAATAAATGACCATATCTCCCCCACCCCAATATAAAACAGTTATTAAGAAATTTTAAATGGGGCAGGAAAAGGGGGAGGATAAAGTACATTGAGGGAACCATTAGTGGATACTAAAAGCTACATTTTCAGGTGCTTTTTCAAGGTAAGGAGGGAGGAACTGAGACAAACATCCGGAGGGAGGGAGTTCCACACCGGGGGACCCGCCACAGCAAAAGCCCAATCGCCTGCCGACTTCAGACACGATGGTGGAACCTCCAAGCAGCGGATGGTTCCTGAGCGCAGACACCCATCAGTATGAGATACCAGATGTAGGTCTCGAATATAGCCAGGGCCTAAGTCGTCCAGGGCCCTAAAAACCAGCAGCATGATCTTAAACTCAATCCATCACTCCACAGGCAGCCAATGCAGAGAACACAGGGTGGGCGTAGTATGATCACAGCTGCCTAAACCAATAAGCAGCCACACTTGCATACAGAACAAGCTGCAAGCAACTGATCAGCACTGCCGGTAGCCCATAGAAGAGGGAGTTCCAACATTTAATTTTATTCATTCATTCATACGACGTATATGCCGCCCTTCCCATAACCGCTCAGGGCGGCTTACAAACCATAAACACCACCAAAACATATAAACGTCCCATTCCCCTACCCAGAAACCCTACCGCTAACCCCTCCAAAAAAACTTCCCTAACCCCTCCCCCAACTACACACAACCCCCCAACCAACCCCAGTCCCTATCCCCACATGCCAAATGCCTTACCAAACAAAAATGTTTTTGCACCACCTCTGGAAGATGCTCATACTCAGGTTCAAGAGAACGTCCAGGCAAAGTAAGTTTTACAACAGGGCAGCGATTGAGAATGCTCCCCTGCACACCACCATCCCATGGACGAGAAACCTGTAGGAGAATGTTCCCGGCCTACCGTAGGGGCTGCAGTGGAGCATAGTAGGACAGGTGATCTTTCAAATATGTGGAGTCTAGGCCGTTTAGGGCTTTAAAAGGTCAAAACCAGCACCTTGAATTATGCCCGGAAGACTATAGGCAGCCAATGCAGACTCTGGAACATTATATGGCCAGGGTCATGGCCCTATAGTTAAGGCAGTAGCAAACTCTCATTGAACAGCACCTATGCTGTTCAATGGGAGTCAGTAGAGCAAACACTTCCAGTTGGTAACCATTCTAGCTTTCCTCCAGCCACACGTGTTCTGTGATTACAAACAATGAAGGGGAGTCCAGGGGCGGGGTGGGGGGGCTCCCCATCCCTCACCTGCCTCTGTCTCCTATTAGTGCTGCAGCAGCAACAGCAGCAGCAGCAGACCAATCAGACTGGGCGATAAAGCTGTTTGTTTACAAACAACTCCTCCCCATGTGAGTAATCAGAAGGTTGTTGCCTTGTAATGAACCCAACATTCTCACAACTGGGTTGTGCATGCTCACCATATTCAAATAATAGACCATGTGATGGTCTCGAGCTCCTCTAGTATAAAAATCACTCTTCCCCTCAGAATGACAGTTCCTTCCAACTCTTTCTAGGAATATAAGGAAAAAATTCCATGTGGAGCTGGAAGGGTGGGTGTTGAGAGAATGTTTGATGCCATCTCGAAGAACCATGTTTACAAGGCAGCAACCTTCTGTTCTTCTTCGAGTGGCTCCTCACAGGCTGTTTGTACATGGCTTCACCGGGTGGTGGGTCCGTGGGTGCACCGGTGCATGGGCAGGGCGTGCACATGGCCGCACAAGCATCCCCACTCACACACACACCCCCACTCATCCGCACCCATGGAACCGCCGCCATTTTCTCCAGTTGCTCCGTGCATGGGGACGTGTGTTAGGCGGGCGCAGGCACGCGCACCACATCATTCACACAAGGCTTCCCCACCCATGAACACGCAGAAATCTGCGTATTCAGGGGTGGGAGAGGCCCGTGTAAAAAGGGCCACATTCTCACAACTGTCTAGTGTATGTGACTGATCAATTTGAATGAGTGTGTGAGGTGAAGCATGTGTGTGTAGTGTGTATGGATGAGTGTGTGTGTGATCAGTTAGAATGAGTGAGAGAGATGAGAGGTGAGAGCATGTGTGTGAATGAGCATGTGACCTCTTTTACACGAGACGCACCCAAGCAGTGACATGGGTGGATGGGTGTAGCAGGGCAGTTGCTCCCCTCCCTGCTTCTAGCCACTGTGGCGGCTGGGAACCCCGTTGGACTTGGTGGCACTGCAGGACAAACGGCAGGGCAGCCGAGAGAGTTGACAGGCAGCAGAGTTGCTTCTCCACCTGTGAAATAGACTAGCAGCCTTGAAACTCACTAGGTGGCTCTTTAGAGTACACCTCGCCTAGAGCACACGGCTCTAATTGCTATCAGGAGAGCCATGGGAAGGGTTGGAGCCCTGTCAGGATCTCCTTGATGGGGTGGAGTCTGGAGGGGTGTCAGTACCTGGGCCGCACCGGATTGGTTGCCGGAATGAGGGGTGGCTAGTTGAAAAGAGCTGCAGGTGTGAGCTGAAAACAGGGAGCCGGCTAGTAAGTAGCAAACGCCCATGGCGTTGTATGGCTGTGTAGGGCGTGCTGGCATGGACACCAGGGATCCTGGACACCAGGAAGGATCTGCCAGCATGGCATGATGATCCCTGGACACTGGGAACAGATGAGAGAGCCTATGAGTGCTGGCGTGGACCTAAGGGAACCTGGACATCAGGAAGGATTTCCTGGTGTGGAATAGAGACTCTTGTACACTGGAGATTAAAGAGGTCATGAGTGGGAGCAGGAGCTGCCTAGACTCTAAGAAGCCCAGCAAGGGCTTTTATCGTTATCTCTGTGGGCTGTTAAGCCAGGACTGAATCAGAGATCCCCTGCTACAGCACATGGTGGAGAATGTGGGCATAGCACCACCCGCTGGTGCATAGTGGAAGTGCACCCAACCTTGGCAGCCATGTACCATTTTGATGTGGAGTTTGGTTTGAGCTGCATCTGTGTGAGCTCTCTAGCGGAAGGTGCCAGAAGCAGACATGCCTAGAGGAGTGATACAGAAGCAGAGAGTAGCTTGACCAGGATGGGCCTTGATAGGGTGGCCAGGGGTCCGGGATTATTCCGGACCACTCAGTTTTCTGGACAGCTCCAGCTGTCCAGGATGGAAGGGGAACTGGACCATTAAAGCATCCAGATTTCCCCTTCCATCTGAGTCTCTCACCATCTGCCCTTGCCGGCTGTCCGCAGCTGCACTCTTTGCACTTCTGCCCAGAGCGGAAGTGCAGAGAGCACAGCTGCAGCCTGCTGGTGGGCTTTTTTGGCGCGTGCGGCTTGCGTGTCACGTATACGCCAGCTAGAGCGCGCATGGATTGTAGCTGCTCCGGATCAACTCTCCTTCCCATCCTGCACCCTGCTGCGGTGCCGCGACCTGCCTGGCCTCGTTCGAATCCTCGTCCTGGTGAGTGGTTTGATGACCCCCGCAGCTCCTCCCTCCCAGCAACCCTCCCACGCTAACCCCTAGCAACCCCCCTCCCAGCAACCCCCCTGCTACAAAGGCCTCTCAGAGTGATGCGTGTGTGTTATCCCCAATGTTTTTATGTGCAAACTTGTTCAAAGGTTTTTCAGGGTAACTTGAGTGTGTTACCCTCCAATGTTGTTATGTGCACTGTTGCTCAAAGGCCTCTCAGAGTGATGTGAGTGTGTTATCCCCAATGTTTTTATGTGCAAACCTGTTCAAAGGGTTTTCAGGGTAACCTGAGTGTGCTACCCCCAATGTTTTTATGTGCAATGTTCAAAAGTTTCTGATGTTGACTTTGGTGTTATTCCCCATAAAAAAGGAAACAAAAACAAAAAGACAAATACAAAAATGAAAGTTGGTTGAAATGGTAAAGAATCACTTGTAGTTATTACCGGCTTGATGAGACACTTAAAACATCAGTTTCTCTTCACAGTGAGCCTGGGCTCTATTTTTTTACACTGCTACGGAGAAATGGGACTAGTAGGAGAAAGACATTAGTAAGAGGGCTCTCTATTCCCCAATGGCAGGGCTTCAAGCAGCAGGAAGGAGTTCACAAGGTTAACTAATGTAATCTCCCTCCAATGTTAACTCTAGGAACTCCTTGCTGCTGGGTTAAGCCACACCACTGGCTTAACTATTTGGTTGGCTCCACCTACTGTTGGGTTGGCTCCACCCACTTCTTGCCCTGCCCTCTGCCCCACAAATGTGCATACATCAGTATAAAATTGGCATATGTAAATTTTATGCATATGATAGTCCTCTTTTCTGCCGATGCGTCAGTGGCCACCCTAGGCCTTGCGCTGGGCAAGAGCCAGGAGGTTCACCCACCCTCGCGAGGATGTGGATCCCGGAGTGGAATCAGATGACGGCTGGAGGATTTCACCCTCAAAGGAGACAAGCGGTCAGCCTTTGGAGCTGGGTGGAGCCTGAGCTATGGCAGCGTGGCGTGGAGTGGAGAGAGCAGCACACTCCACCAACGAAACAGACAGCGGTGGAAAGCAGATACCGGGGTTTTCCCAGACGGTGAACCCTGAAGTAGTGCTACCATTGTAGGCAAAGGGGACACTTATGTGGAGAGTGCCCCAACTCTGGGATGTCAGAGCCAGAGAGGAGCCAACAGAGCCAGAGTTAGGCAATGCTGGCTTGGTGACTCATGGAACCAGGTACTGGGAGAGGCTGTGCCCAGGAGGGAGCCTCGTGCCTGGGGAAGGCTTGGCCAGAGCCTGGGGTTTTGAGGCCTGGCTAGATGGACTTTGGGGGTTGATGTTAGGTTGCTCCTGAGCCTGTAAGAGACTGACCTGGGCCTGCAGGGTGGAGGCAACTGAGCCAGCAGCCCCAGGGATTGTGTACACTGGACTGTGTCCAATAAAGGACTGTGCACTTGCTATCCTCTGGACTGATAGAGTTGGGTCCTATAGGAGGGTATCCGCTTCCTACAAAGGGGGAGTCAGCTGAGGCTCAGGCCGAATAGGCATGGCAGAGGGGTGAGCTAATTCCCCTGAGTGAGTCCCCAGTGCCCCATGTGGCCCTGGGAAGACCCCCTGCTACTTGTGCACTCCTGCGTAAGCCACACCTCCACCCATCACCCCTGCACAGAGAAACCTGTGGGGAAAATAGGTAGCTCCATGTGGGGGGATGGGTGAGCGGCTGTGTGCACCTGCAGTGCTCTTGTGTCTCGGGCCGGCTTATGCATTAACAAAACTATTCCGTTTCAAAAGAAAGGCAAATTACCAAGACAGAAAACCTTTTAAGGTGGCATTACAAATTACAAATTATACTCAAACGTTAACATGACAGTAAATTGTATGGTAAGGCAACTTTATTAAATATCAGACCAATCTATAAATTTTTCTTTTCTTATTCATTAATAAAAACAAATTATGACAACTGAAATTAAACTGTATACATTCCTCATCACGTATAAGTATTGTTCAGTCACCATCCCACATATATGCAGCTTAATTTCAGTTAAGTCATCATTTTTTTGACACTTTACAGCAAACCTCCAAACGACCTCACCCAGCAGCCTCATATACACACTGAACAGGAGGGGAGACAAAATGGAGCCCTGCGGGACCCCACAGGGGAAGTCACGGGGGGGGGGGAGATGATGAGCAATCATCCATCACCACCCACTGAAACCTCCCTGACTGTCACAGGAGGGGTGGGGAATTGAGAGGGGGCTAGGAGAGAGAGCGAGACCCGTCAATTCACACACACGTTAAGCCAACAACCTTGGGGTGAGGTCCCATGAGTACCAGTGGTACGAAAGGTGCCCATCAGGGTGGTGTTTTGGCCTATAGACCCATGAAGGATCAGGCCCACCTCATCATAGGGCACGGAACGGACTCCAAGGTACTCTGTGGCCCAACCAATCACAACACACTCACACCACAAGGGCGGAGGATCGCAGTGCCAAGGAGAAACCCCCAGTGTAAGGGAGGGGAACCCAGACAAGAGAAGGGATGCGGGTCACTCACTCTGGCTAGGAAGGAAGGCAACGATTCCCAAGGACGGGGGGTGAGGGGGAGGAAGGAGGAGGAGACAAGGCAGCACACAGACCATGCACACTAGAACACTTACAATAATACACACAGGGTAGGAAGGGGAACGGAACAGTCTAGCGCAACAATAATCAGTGGTATAAGGAAACAATCACAAGCAACAGCAATACTCAACGTTCGGGGGCCAGTCTCTGGGAATCTTCGTTCACCGGAGCCTTGTTGTCAGCGGCGCCGGCTTTTATCCTCAGGGCCCCGCTTCCAGTGCGCCTGCAGGCGTGCTGAGCGACGCAGCGTAGGCTGCTGTACTGAAATGAAAGGTGGAGTTGGAGCATCAGGGGCGGGGCTGGTCCCAACGTCTCCTCCTCCGGGGGCAGAGCCGGAGCTCTAGGAAGCATAGCTGGTGTGCCACCGGAGGGCTGGGGTTCCCCTCGCTGTTGTGTCGCTACTGGGGGCAGGGCTCCAGCCCCCGTATCGGGGTTAGCTGTAGGGTACCTGCGGTGCTGCCTGCGTGTCCCCCTGACACTGACAGGAACAATGGAACAGTCCAAGAGCAGTTCTGCATACCTTCGCCAGGTCCTGCAGTTCAACACCTGATGATCAACTGTGTCAAAAGCCATTGAAAGATCTAACAAGATCAACAGGGTACAATTTCCATCAATCTCCAGGTGCAGATCATCAACCAAGGCCGCAACCACAGTTTCTGTGCCATACCCAGGTTGAAAGCCTGACTGAAAAGTTTCCAGCTGTCAGACACCTACCTGTTCAATAACCTTCCGTGAAAAGGGAAGGTTAGAGACAGGGCGATAGCTGGCAGTCAGCATCCAAAGACAGTTTTTTAAACAAGGGCTGCACAACTACATTTTAAAGGGAGTCTGGCACCCTACCATCCTGAAGGGAGGCGTTGACAACCCCAGCCAGCAATGGCCCCAGCATCTCTTGGCTGGCTTTCACCATCCAGGACGGGCAAGGGTCTAATTCACAACTGGTCGCCCGCATCACCCCAAGCACATCCTCCACATTGGTGGGTGATACCAAGTGAAACTGATCCAAACAAACCGGACAAGACTGAGCCCATATGTTTGTTTCCCACCGTTCCTTAAATTAGGACATGGCACCCTATGTAATGTGAAACATAAAAATCCCATATGTAAAAACAGTTGGGTATTGGGTGAAACTCAATAATACCAATAGAGCTGAAAGAAAAACTGCTTTTGAAATTTAGGAATCAAATTGGAAGATCTGTTTCTGCAGTTCATTCGTTAACAAAGTTGAGATTCCTCCATTTAGTTTGATTTGACTTCATCTTATTTACTGAGTTCAATTATTTATCATAGTTGAAGTGAATGAAACGAAGTCAAATCGAACTAATTGAGCAGATTTCAATTTTGTTATACAAGCAGACTAAGTCAATTAAACAAATTCAGACAAGACACTTTGTTTCCTCTTCTGCTACCACAGTCCATCAATCATAACTTACATAAACATCCAGTAACAAATGCAACTAGCAAATATCAAAACACCAAATGAAAGAAAACTGAAAAATGAATTAACAAATAATGGTCAGGGATCCGTTTTCACTGCATTTCCCCCCCTGGTGGCAATGGTTAACAAATGGTCACTACCTGAAACGTTCTTGGTCATTTCACAGATGTGATGCAAATTTTGAATTTAGTTTTGTAAAAATCCTCAAATATTCACCTTCGATATAACCTACAGATCATTTCTCCAACTCACATAAGCATCACCATGCTGGGTCAGACCAATGGGTTATCTTGCCTCCCACAGTCGCCAGCTCTGGCTGCTTCAGAAAAATGCACAACAGAGTGATTCATTTCCTGCTATTCACTGCCAGCCTCTGACAGTCGGAGGGCTCATCCCTTGACCATACAGAGCGTTGCCCTGCAAGGTACTAGCATGTTTTCAAGTCCTGTTAATTCCAGTGGCTGCCGAAAGTGCTCATCACCGCATAGAAGTAATATCAGGAAGTTGCAGATGGTTAGTTGTAACAGAAGCATCAAATGCAGACTTTAAAAGAAAGGGAAGGACCAATGGCGTTATGATTCTAGCCCATCTTTTGGAAGAAATTTATTATTTATTTATTTAGATTTTTTTTTTAAATCTCACCCTATCCCTTAGGCTCAGGGGGATACAAGTCTTCAACTTATTAACTGTAACTAACTAACAACTTAATCCTCACAACAGCCCTGTGAAGTAGGTTAGGCTAAGAGATCTGTGACTGGCCCAAGGCCACCTAGTGAGTTCATGGCCAAGGTGAGACTTGAACTGGGGGCCTCCTCCTACCTCCCCATCCAAATACTGCACTTTTAGCCATTAGACACTGGGTCTCTAATAGGGATATAAGACCATCTTGTTTGGCCAGGCATTTGGCAGCCTGGGATAGGATTGGGTGGAGGGTCAGGGAGAGGGTTGGACAATAGGGGGCCTTAGGGGTTTTAAACTGTTTTATATGTTTATATATGTTTCAATGTTTTTATATTTTGTATATCTTTGTAAGCTGCCCTGAGCCTTTGTGGGAAGGACAGGGTAAAAATTGAACAAATAAATAAATAATAAATAGTTTTTAATCTATGTAACTAGAACATGAAATCAATTGATAGGCATTTTGGTCTAGTCCAGCAAAGTACAAATGGGTCTAGGAGTCTGGAAAGTCTCATGTTCTAATTCCACATTGGACGAAGGTAGTTTTCTGTGTGGCCTTGCTTTCCAAAGGGGATAGTAGTTGCTTACCTCCTGCACAGGGATCTCAGGAGAATTATTATTTATTAATTATTATTATTATTATTAGTAGTAGTAGTAGTATTTATTATTTTAATTTTTACCGCCACCCTTCCCATCAAAGGTGGCTTAGGGCAACTTACAATCTTAAAATACAAAATGCATATATAAAACAAACCATAAATACAAAAACATAAACTACCCCACGACCCTACACCAACTCAGCTAACCAACCTTCTAGCTCACCCTTATCCCCCACAACTCCCGCCCATCTCGTTAGCCCCCACAGCCAAACTCCCTTGCAAATAAACCTGTTTTGCACTGCCTCCTAAAGGCACTCAAACCCAGAGATAAACAAGTCTCCTGGAGGAGGGAGTTCCACAGCTGCGGAGTGGCAGCCAAGAACGCCCTCCTCGTCATGGAGACCAAGTTGAAAACTGGTACCTCCAGACAGGTGTCCCCAACTGACTGCAAAAGACATGATAGGACATGGTAGGCTAGGTGATCTTCCATATAAGTGAGACCCAGCCTTTTAGGGCTTTAAAGGTCAAAACCAGCACCTTGAATTGTGCCTGGAAGATAGCAAGCAACCAGTGCAAATACCTGAGCACCGGTTTTATGTGCTCCCAGAGACCTGACCCCATAAGGAACCAGGCCACTGCATTCTGCACCAGCTGCAGCTTCCAAACAGTCTTCAAGGGCAGTCCCATGTAGGGCGCATTGTAGTAGTCTAGCCTTGAGGTAATGAAGGCACAGATGACGGTTAATTAATGTTTGGAAAGCGCTTTGAAGATTTAAAGCATTATATAAATGCTGAGTGTTATTATCCTTATTACTTAAATTACTCTAGTGTCTACAGACTGTAATTGTGATCCAGGCTCCGTTTTGCAGATACACTATAAGAGACAGTACTTATGTAAAGAATATAAGTGGTCATGCAGACTAGGAACGGTAACATGGTAGGAGGGTGTGGAGTCATCGCCTTTCTATGTGGGCGGTCTAGTTATCCAGGGCAAGCCACTAGTGTCGACACTGGCATGCAATGCTCAAGGGCAAATATACAATCATGATGTGAAAAGCATACTAAGCAGCTCCTCTTTAAAGAGAAGTGATTTTCACCCCGTGGTCATGTGCACACACTAAGCCAATCTTGTGATTATATATAAGGCCCTGAAAGACAGCAAAAGGGCATTCATTTCAGTCTTATATATGCTGTTCTTTTAGGCTTTTTCTCGCACGGTGTTAAGCAACAATAACTCCCATCAAAGTCAATTGGAGCTGAGGCTGCACAACACCTCACATCTATGCTCTGTACCAGGATTAACCCACTCAGACTTGTTAGTCTAATAAATGCCCTCCATGAACTGGACCAGAGACACTTTGAAAGGGGCCACTTTGAAAATTAGTACAAGCTCCAAGGACCACATACAACCAAAATAAAGCTTCTTCAAGGGGAGTACAAAAAGCTGAAGCTCCATAATAACACCTGGGGAATGACAGAAGGGACTGGGAGTTTGAAGATCGCTTAATGGGTGCATTCAGGAAGTGCGGGGTCTAGATTATGGATCTATGGGTGATTTTACACAAGACATATCTCCCAGCAGTGGGCAATTAAAAACCCATTAATTAAGTTCACATCTGAATGGTTCTCCTGTGTTCCATGTGGAAATGTCTACATCTTAATCCAGTTTTATCAAACCCTAACATCGGTGATTTACTAACGTGCTTTCCAAAATGCATGCCATACATGTGCAAATTCACCTCCAAATGTCATTTGCGCGAGGTCGTATTTCCTCTGAGCACCATCTTGAAACCATAAACAGGTGGCTGGAGAAGTGCTCCGCTCTGCACACCACATCTTTGGCTTGTCCAATATTGTGGATATCCGTCCAAGATCATCAGCAACAATTATCCTGTCAGCCCTTTTGTTTCACACACACATGGCTATAAGTGAAGCAAGATTCAAACACAGGATGCCATTTTATTGTTACTATTCAAAAGCTGTGTGTGGTAAATGGCTTCCACTAGCAGTTGCATAGACAGTGCTGCGGCAGGATCCGTTCCCTGCATTGGTCCTCTGCTGAGACGCACGCCTTCATCGACTTGTGGGGCGATGACGATGTGCAGTACCATTTGGGGCAATTGTACCGCAATGTGGATGTGTTCAAAGACCTGGCTGCAGACATGGAAAAGTGTAACCAGCCACTACTGTACCCCTGACCAGCTCTGTGCCAAAATAAAGCTCCTTTGAGGGGAGTACAAAAAGCTGAAGCTCCATACACCTCGGGGAATGACAGAAGGGAATTTAAAGATTGCCCGAACAAGTTACTGAACCTGAGGGGCCAGCTGGTGTGCCCAGTGCTATGCAGGAGCAAAGTGATTCTGTGTGGTGGCCAAAGCATGGAGCCAGAGGAGGAAAAATTAGTACAAGCTCCAAGGACCACATAGAACTTGGGAGCGGGAGTGCTTAATGGATGTACTCAAGAAGTACGGGGTCCAGATTTTGGATCCATGGACGTTTTTAACATGGGATCAGGACTTTGCCGCAGTCCCAAAGCAGGACGTCGCCACACACTCCAATCCCTGAGGCACAGACTGAGACAGTTTTCAACCAGGCCTCTGAGGATCCATAGTTCCTGCTGGACCTAATTCCTTTAGGCCAGGATCTGGATGGGGATCAAGAGGGACACCAATCTGAGGCGTTGCCTGGTACCCAGCCAATGAGGACTCATGAGGAGCCCCCACAAGGAACCTGAAGGTGTAGGACTATGGGCCCTCTGTGTGCGCATGATTGGTTGGTGGAGGGGGGACAGTGGGGTGCTACAATGCGGTTATTAGGTTACACAGCTTGAAGGAGGAGGCTGGGGTGTGGGGGTTTCCCAGCCATGGGTACATGCATTAATAACTTTCATCAGGACTTCATTTGTGGAGGGGGACTTGCCAGGGCTTAGCCCTGGCAATTAAATTCATTGGGGGGGGTGAGCCCTGGGAAATATTCCCACTAGGAGAGTGCACCCAGAAATGTGAAAGGCCAGGGAAAGGCTAATATTGGCCATTTCAGGGTTAGAAATGAAGGCCAGAAGTCAGAACCCTGCATGGTTTATCTGGCTTTGGTTAATGACTTCTGTCAGGTTAGTTTAGTGGTTAGATGACTAGCTGGAGACCACTCCAGGGTTCATTTCCCGGGGCATGGGGCATAGCTTGCAAGGCAGGTTTGAGCCTCAGCAATTCATTTTTAAAAATAAATTAAACACTTGCTTTCATTCTGCAATGCAATCTTCCATTTTTGTTGTTGTTGTTGACTGCAGACAATGTAACTGCAGTGAAAGCACCACTCCCCCAGAGTCAGGGCACTGTTTGCTCGGCTGCTCAGCGCATGAGAGACTTACAGTCTCAGCAAAGGCGGATGAGGACATCCATGGCATCAGAACTCACCAAACAAGGCACGCAGGCCACTTCGAATATCACCCACGAACTGCACACCTCCATTTGATCAGTGGTCCAGGAACTGGGGAACTTCAGAGGATGAACTGGGGGGACACACTGCGTGTTTTTACACACACATTTCTCCTGGATGTTTGCTGTTACATCCTAAACTTTCCGTGTGTCTAAATCACTCACCCAGATCTTAAACATCCAGCTCTTTGAACTTCTGCATAGAACTTCTCCCAGAACTTGTGTGTGTAAAAAGTTCTCCTGGTAAACTGCTTTGCTTCAGGCAGCTGTGGTCACTTGGTTTCCATGGCAGCCTGTCACATCTAGAGCTGTGGCTACTTTAGGCTGCCTCAGGGCAGTGTTTGTGTGAAGAATGCATCCGAGAACTGCCTCAGGGCAGTTTGTGTGTGTGAAAAATGAATCTGTAACTTACTTGTGGACTTGTAAACCCAAAAGACTGAAAAATCCAGAACTTTAACGTATGTGTAAAAATGCCCATTGGAATGTGACTGCTGCGAAAGAAGGCTCCGCAGGAACTCCCAGATCCAGATGTGGAGACAACTTGTTTTTTTTAACTGGGAAGGGTGGCCTCCACCCCGTTTCTCCTTTGACTGGCCCGCTGCTCCCCTCATGCCCGCTGCTCCCCTCTCCTCCCCACAGCTGCTGCTCCTCTTGCCAGTGTTCCACTTAGTTAAGGGTCTGCTGAGCCTTCAAAATTGGGTGCCTCAAACCCCAAAACCAGTTAGGTCTAAGGGCCAAGCAGGAGCCATGAGAAGGGCACAGAGGAGTAGGGTTCCCGCCAAAAAATTATCCCCTCAGTGGAGTGTTTCAATCAAGTTTACTGTTTTATTTTTCATTTACAAGGTTTATCTGCACTAGTTGCACTTTTACACCATTGTTGCATTAATGAAGTATTTATTGTTTAATCATGTGATAATTTCTTTGTGCAAATAACTCTAAGAAGTTCATGAGAGGTGGTGGTGGTAGGCCTCAGGTCACGGGTGGTAGCTGGGGGGATTATAGAGGGAAGGGCTTGCCTGCTTAATGGGGGAAACGGAGGGAGAGGGTTAGCTGCCGAGGGAGGGTGGTAGATGGATTGTGTTCATAGGTAATGGTATGAGTCAGGGAGGGGAAGCAGTTACCTCAGCTGATGCACAAGCTGAAGCTGAAGGTGAATGGAAAGAAGAACTCATCTCAATACTCTGAAAATAGATATTTCTCTGGGGCTGCAGGTGGAAGCCAGGCTGGGCCGCTGTTCAAGGAGGGCAGGCAGGGGAGGCTGCTTGGGTCCCCAGGAGGTTCTGAATCCTCTGCCATGGGGGCTGAATCTGAAGGAAGGTTCCCGCCCTGGACGGGCACGGGAGTCTGTCTGTGGGAGGATCATTTCCTAAAAGTGCAAAGTGGGTATTTGTGGAATACTTTAGTGTTCACACAAACTGTATTTTAGTAGTTTAACATGTTCTAACATATTCCTACGGCCACTTGGAAGGAGCCAAGCAAGGCAACCCAGGCCCCCATATGCTGGTGTATAAACAATTCCCATGTGTTCAGAGCCACGCCCAACACCACTGTCAGAGCACGCTCCAGCAGATCACGTAGTGGGAGATATTTCGGGCAGCAGGGACCAGTAATCAGGTACATTGTGATTTGCCCGCAAGGTGATACATTAAGACACAGTTCAACTCTCCCACCAGACAATCACGCCATTTAGCTAAATGTTAGGGTTAGAACCGATTGAACAAGGCTCACAGAGGTATCAGCATACCTCCCGCATTGGAGCTTTGATTCCCCTCTCCTCAAGAACCTTTCCCCTCCTGGCGTCCACTTTGAAGTTAGTACAAGGACCAATTAGTTACGTAGTAGTTGGTGCTGGGGTGTTTAAGGAGCCCCTATGCCCTCATCTCTTCTTTCATTCCCCTCAGCTCAGTTTTTCGGTGGTTGGAGGTAGGAACTATATCTAAGGGCCAGATCCAGAAACTGGAAAGGGGGCACATAAAATGTGCAGCAGGCCACATGTGGTCGCTGGGCCTGAGGTTCCGCTCCTCCTCTCTATGCAGTGAGCACGTGCAATCCTCCTAGCCTTGCCCTTCTACTCTCTGCCCCTTTTGTTTCCCAAGTTCCTCCCCTCACCATCTCTGTCAGAAAGGTGGGGGTGCGGGCAGAGCTGGCATGGGAAGGGAAGGGAAGGGGGGGGAAGTGGCCAAATGTTGTAACCAAGCCAAGTATTATGCACTACACTGTGCACCCCTTTTCTATAGTATCTACATCCCTAGCGGAGGAGAGATGTTTGCAGATTCTGTTAATTGTTGCCGGGGTGCTGGCAAGGAGCGCATTAGAGGGGGCGCAGCGTTGCCCCACGCAGCTTGCTGCCTGAGCTCGCACATTCACAGCTTGCAACGCAAGTACAGGCCGGCATAAGTGGCCCGTAGGATTGCACCCAATATGTCAGTACCTAACAACGATATGTAAGACAGAGCAACACTACCTATCTAACAGACAGTAATTTATTCGCAAAATCCAGCACTATATATCGCTAAAGAACCAACCATATATCAAAAGAATACACAAATATATAGCAAGAAATATCTAGCCAATCCTATACATTCAGTCAATTACCACACACAACTGGCAATACACAACTATTAATCCCAATACTTGTCAAATTATTTATTTCATTTAATATTGAATTAAATAAAATACATACATTACATTAAATTATTAACATTATTAATATTAATTATTAAAACTATTAGCCGCCCTCAAAGGTGGCAAGGCTCCAGGTCCAGATAATGTCTCTGCAGAAATTTTGAAGGCGCATCCAGATTGGTGGGCCAGGGTTTTGGCTCCTCTCTTTTCATTTATCAACGATACAGGGGAGATGCTGGCCGTGTGGTTCAAGAGTATTTTGATCCCAATCTACAAAAAGGGGAACGCCTCCCTCCCAAGCAATTACCGTCCAATTAGTTTACTCAGCATTATCGGGAAATTATATTCCAGGTTATTGCTGACTAAACTAAAATTGTGGATGCAGGAGGTGAGAATATTAGAGCCAGAACAGGCAGGGTTCTGTGAAGGAAGGGCTACCACGGACCACATCTTGGAAATAGCAGCCTTGATGAGGAAGTACATGGATACCCAAGGGAAATTGTACTTTTGTTTTGTGGACCTAGAGAAGGTCTTCTACTTGGTCAACAGGGAACGATTATGGGCCAAGCTGAGGGCTCTTTCTATTGATCCAAGATTACTATATCTATTGATAAGGTTGCATATGGGAAATACTCTTCAAGTAAGATGTGGGGCCGGAGGGCTTCTATCTGAAGTGATCTCGGTGACGTGGGGGTCAGGCAGGGTTGCCTGCTGGCACCAGCTCTCTTCAATTTATATTTGAACAACGTACTCCCGCATATGAAATTGATGACACTCATGCCCCCATAGTGGGAGATAGGCGTCTACCGAATACTTCTCTACGCGGACAATACTGTCCTGATATCGCAATCGTTGGTGGGTCTTAAAAGACAGTTGACCCTTTTTGGAGAGTTCTGCCAGTCCGAAATATTAAATATCAATTATTCTAAAACCAAGATCCTCATGGTAAGATCAAGGAAATGCTCAAAGATCCATTCCTGGTATATATCAGGAGAACCTATTGAGCAAGTTAATACTTTCAAATACTTGGGGATTATGTTTTCATCCTCTCTGGGCTGGAAATCCCATGTGGAGTTGGTTAAAGCACAAGCAAGGAGATCAGCAGCTGCCATCCTGAGATTTTACTATGGGCAAGGAGGGAGGTTGATAAAACCTGCACTGAGGTTATTTAGGGCCAAAGTTTTGAATCAGGCTTTACATGCGGCCCCGATTTGGTGCTTTGAATTTCTAGATAAACTGGAATCCATCCAAAATGGTTTTTTGGCCTCTGTATTGGCCCTCCCAGGAGGGACCTCCGCAAGTTCTCCTGAGAGCAGAAACTTGTATGCCTACAGTGAGGACAGTCCTAATTCGGCTAGTGGTTAATTATTGGATTAAAATAGTAACCCCATCGGTAGACGAGGACTCGTTATTGATTTTGGCCTGGAGGGCCGGATTACTGGATGGGTGGGTACGCCTAGCAGAACAGGAGATTCATAGATTAGGCTTTTCAAGAGAGGTTCTTGAGAGGGTTGGCGTCAAGCAATTTAAGGAATTGGTACAGAAGAGATTAAGGGATCAGTCTCTTCAGCTGGAGGGGGCTCTTCTGAAGTCTCGGAAGATGGCCCCTGATTTTGTACTTTATAACAACTCTCAGACAGGCCAGTTCTATTTATTCAGCTGGATGGATTACTCAAGAAGAGTGCTATTCACGCGGTTGCAATGCAACTCCTTTCTGTCGATATACCTGGAGGGTCGTTATAAGGGTATCCCACATGACCAGAGAATTTGTGCCCTTTGTGATAAGGGGTCTCCAGATACAGTACCCCATATTTTATATCATTGCTCAGCTTTGGTGGGCCCTAGACTCAAATATCTGGGAAAGTACCTGCCTCAGATACAGAAGGTATCCGAATTTAAAGCATTATGGATCTTTCTGAATCCAACTGATGTAGATCTTTCTAGGAAAGTGGCAGAATATGCGTGGTGGGTTATATTGATAGGTAAGAAGATCCAGGGGAAATTAGTAGGCCAGGGTATTCCCTTAGGGTCTGAGGGGAAGACAGGTCATCTGGTTGATTATTATTAGTGGTACGGGGATGACAAATGCTGGTGATAATAAAAGGTACAGGAGGTGGGGAAGAAGGGGAACCGACTCTTTTTAGCTTCGTATGTACTAGGGGTATCTTGCTATTGCTATGCTAGGTGTATATTGCTATTACTATTGAGTTGTATAAGTTATTGTACAAGCACATTGTGTGGATGTTCCATGTGTATATTGATATTGTACAAGTCTATGTTTAACAAGGGGTAATAGAGGTAACTTGTATATAAGCTGATCATAGCTGCAAGGCGGAGCTGTAGAGGGCCTTAAGTAGACATTCTGCTATACTACTTGTGTTTTGGTATTGTTTTTGTACTGTTCTTTTAAAACCATATTGTAATAGCTACGGCTACACAATAAATCTTATATTGGTGGTAAATGTGTGGCAAATCACACCCCATCCCTGCCACCCTCCAGGAATGGGTATTATTCCAGCTGAGGTGATAGATGCCAGCTGAGGTGGTAGATGCCACCTGAAGCCCATGTTATACTGCCGTTCAAAAAACTGACAGTAGGAGTCCCTCACAAACACACACCCTGTTTCTTTGCAGCTCAAGGTACTTCCCCAACACAGCAGCAGGCTACCACCATGGGAGCAACATTTTCTGTAGCCATGTTCATGCACTTTCCAAGCATCTGCCATTGCGACTTCGTAATACCCAAAGTGCGTTCCACAATGTTTCTACAGTCAGTGAGGCACTCACTGAAGCGGTCCTCTATGGCAGTCACTGCACAGACCTCTTGCAACTGCAGGAAAATCTGGAAGGAGAGAGGGAATACCAGGAATTAATGGGAAAGGGATAGCAGCCCAGCCAGTGGTATAGAGGTAAATTTAAAGGTGCCAGAGTTCTGGTTGACCCCACCTTCCAAAAAAGGCACCATCCACTAAGCATTTGGTCATGTTCAAAATCATTATTAATTCTTACTTCCTTTTTGCTTTGGGTCCTAGCCTCCCTGTTCTAACCCACCTTCCCCCACTCCCATCCCAGAAAGCCCAGGAGTTCTTGCTTCCAGCCCCTTTCCTCTAACCCACACAGTCATGGAACACAGCACCATAGCTCTAACCCACTAGGCCCACACTCCCTTCCAAGAGAACACAGGAGTCCTGGCTCCAAGCCCCCTTCCTCTAACCCACTAGCCTCCCCTCCCCTCCCAGAGAACCCAGGAGTCCTGGCTCCCAACCACACTGCTTTAACCCACTAGGTCTACACTCCCCTCCCAGAGAACCCAGGAGTCCTGGCTCCCAGCCACCCTGTTCTAACCCACTAGGCCCACACTCCTCTCCCAGAGTCCTGGCTCCTAATCCCCTAGCTCTAACCCACTAGGCCCACATTCCCTTCCAAGAGAATCCAGTAGTCCTGGCTTCAAGCTCTAACCCACTAGGCCCACACTCCCTTCCAAGAGAGGAGTCTTGGCTCCAAGCCCCCTTCCTCTAACCCACTAGTCCTTGCTCCCTTTGCAAAAGGCTGTAGCTGTTTGGTGGGAGAGGGTTTGTTGTGCTTCATCTATGAGAAAAGTGCCAGACATTAGCTTTCCCACAACCCCCCTCAAGTCCACCCCAGATAGCAGAACAGAGTAGTGATTGGGTGGGTGAGGGGAATTAAAGAGTTTGGGATGCCTACATGCATAATGGTAGTGTCCAGCCAGGCCACCATTCCAACCAACTCATCTGTGGCTGCCAGGCCTTCATCGTTGTCTTCTTCCAAGTCATCCTCAAACATCAGTACAGTAACCAGGGCCTGTTTGAGCACCAAAACAGCAGCACAGAAAGCCTGCAACTCCTGCGGCTCCATAGCGATGAATGGGAGGGGATACAGTGTTTGCCACCAAACCCTCCTCTCTCATGTGATGCTGTGTCGTTTCCTTCCCAGAACATGCAGCAAGGGCGCACACCAAATTCCACTGTGGGATAATATGAGATAGCTTCCATTGACTGCTAGGAAAAAGATGGGGTAAATGCTTATGAACAAGTACCATGTGACTTTCTTTCATGTGCAATAGGAACGCTTAAGTAAACAGCACTCACGTGAATGTGATGTGTCCTTGTATTTATTTATTTATTTATTTAATTAATGAATTAATTTTAACAATTTAATACTCCGCCCAACTCCACCTCAGGACAGCTTACAATAAAATCATATAAATATAAAACAACATTCCCACCCAACTTAAAAATATTTTTTAAAAACACCCTACCATAACTCCCTCCCACCACTCCCCACCACATAACCACCCTCACTCGTGTCCTCTACCAACGCCTGGTGTAACAGCCAGGTCTTACACAAGCGACAAAAGGTCAACAGGTCCGGGGCCATGTAAGTCTCTTCTGGGAGGGAGTTCCACAGCCAAGGTGTGGCTACCGAGAATGCCCTCTCCATAGTGGCCCCTCAATTGACTCGGGGGACCTCCAGGAAGGTGCCCCCAGCAGACCGCAGGGGTCGATCTAGGACTTGGGGAGTGAGGTGATCCTGCAGATAGGTGGAGCCAAAGCCATGTAGGGCTATAAAGGCAAAGACCAACACCTTGAATCGAGCACAAAAAAAACAAAAAACAAAAAATAGGCAGCCAGTGCAGAAGACAGAGCACTGCTGTAATGTGCCCCCGGCAACCCAACCCCGTAAGGAGCCGGGCCACCGCATTCTGCACGAGCTGTAACCTCTGGACTGTCACTAAGGGTAGCCCTACATAAATCACATTGCAGTAGTCCAGCTGGTAGGGAGAGCAGCGGGTGTGACATCTCCCATCATTGACAGGATTTGTTCTCCGCTGGTCTCCTAGGTGCGGAGGTAACAAAAGCATGAATGATGGCGGCCAAGTCACAGTCTGAGAGGTAAGGCCGAAGCCGTCAAACCAAATGTAACTGCTGGAAGGCCCCCCTCGACACCATTTCTACTTGGACATCCAAGCAGAGCCGGGAATCAAGGAGTATCCCCAGACTCTGCACCTAGGAGACCAGCCGAGGACAAATTCTGTCAATGACGGGAGATGTCACACCCGCCGCTCTCCCCACCAGCATTGCCTCTGTCATGTCAAGATTAAGCTTCAGCTGGCTCTGCCTCATCCAGTCCCACACAGCTGCCAAACACCAGGAAAGCACAGAAACTACCGAGCCTGGGTCTGAAGAAAATGAGAGTTACAGCTGAGTGTTATCAGCATATTGATGGCAACTCATGCCGCACCATCTCACAACTTCACCCAGTGGCCGCATGTATACGTTGAATAGGAGCAGGGACAGAATGCAACCTTGCAGGACACCACACGAGAGGTTACAAGGAGAAGATGACTCATCTCCTAACACTATCCATTGGGTCCTACCAGCTACATAGGAACGAAACCATTTGCGACAAATTGTGAATTTCAGGATCATCTAAAAGCATTCTGTGCCATGAGTCTGCCCCCTATCCTTGTGTGCATGCCTTTATCTCTGCTCTCTCACCCTGAGCTCAGTCTTTCAGTGCTGTCAGGGGCACCCGGGGCCGAGCCGGGACCCCCAAAGCACCCCCGGACCAGCCAACCCAGCCCAGCAGCTCACCGGCCCCAAAAGCCCTGTCTCCAACGACGCCTGCGGCCCGGGAAGAGCCGCGTCGCGGGCATGCGCCGCTGGCAGAACGCCGGCAAGAGGACATTCCCCCGACGCCCCCACAGACACTGGAGGGGAGGCCTGGGCCTGCAGCCATGCCTCCGCCAATGACCAGCTGGGCGGGGCCGGCTCCGGCCCCGCAGGGAACATCCCCACAAGCAACACCGCCGTCAGGGACCCAGGTGCGGCGAAGAGCCACTCCCCCTGCAAACAATTACGCGGTGGGGATTCCCCCGCCCCCGCAGCGCCGCTCAGAGCGGCTGCGGGCACGCACGGGGGCGGGGCTCAGGGGATAAAATCCAGCGCCGCCTGGGAAGCGGCGCTGGTGATTGTAGAAACCGGCCCCTTGCCTGAGCGTAACTGTGAATGAACGAGTGAGCATTTGCGAGTGTGATACCCCGACTGTTGCCCGAGCGAGCATGTTCCTTCCTCCGTGACCCCTGTGAAAGTCTGAGTGTAAGCAGAGTGAGTACAAGCGAGAAAGCCCTTCCTGACCCTTGTGTGGTGCCCTTGGCCTTGGTGGTGAGTGACCCGTGTCCGTTCTCCCTCTCCCCCTTCCGGGGCCCCGCACCCCCTGGTCCTCTCGTACTGTGCTGTTGTTGCTGACGAGTGTGGGGCAGCCTTGGGATCTTGGTCAGCAGTGCCTGATGTTGATAAGGGCTCGTTCTCTTTAATTAGAGGTAAAGCCCACACACTATCCTGACGGGCATTCTACCCCCGGTCGCTCCCGTGCTGACCTCGATACCCCAGGGCCGTTGTGTGTGTGCATACGTGGACCCCGTTTCCCCTACCCCCGGTAACAGTGCTCAGATTTAGGAACTGGATCCAGGGGCTAGACCCAGGAACTGAAATGGGACCAAATAAAAACTAACAACAGGTTGCATTTTGCTCCTGGGGCCCGATGTTCCCCACCCCTGGGCTCTAGCCCTACTCAGGCCCAATACGTGCAGGTGACCATTCCTCCCACAGAGTACCATGTCATCATAGCACTCTATGGGAACTCCCACTATGAGGAGCCCAACCCAAGCCAGAGAGGTTTGGGCTGAGAGTGCACCCACCTCATTCTCATTGGGTCCCATCAGGCTTGGGTCAGGTTTCAGGGCCATAGGTTGGGTGCAATCCTGTCCCCATTGTCTTTAGTGGGAACAGGATCAGGCCAATGGCTTCAAAAGAAGGGAAACTGATGTTTCTGAATCCAAGTATTTCTGAGAAAAAAAACATCTGGGAACAAATAGCTCCCAGCCTGGAGTGGAAAGTGGGGGAAATTATCATCTTTTTCCAAGGTCTCCTTCAGTACATACCCAGCTGGGCCGTGACATTGTGATGTCCCTCCCTCTGCTGATTGGTTGACTCATAAATGGAACCCAAAACATGGAACCCCTGCCAACCAAAAGCTTGTAACGATAGCAGCCACTGAAGGTTCACAGTAGTGGGAGAGGCAGGAACTGAGCAGTAACCACTGACTGTTGACTGCCACTGCCACCATTCAGCTGATTGTGGGTACATCAAAACTTGGAGAGTCCACCATGGTGGAGTACAGAGGACTCAGGAGCCCAGTCCCGGACTTGTCATGCTGAGATACCTGCGGCTATAAGGCCAAGGGTTATTGTTACCCTCCAGAGGGAGGCACGGTAGATTCTGACTTTTGATGGATCAACACTTCCCATGCACATTTCATAATATTTCATCATTTTAAAATACTATTCCCATGATTTCTCTCAAAATCCCATGCTTCCCTCAGTGCCCTGATTGTGGGATCCTGTGCTACGTGCAGCCATAGCACAAACAGCAACAGAGGACTATGTTGAGGTCTTGGGTAAATTTAGATCTACAGGGAGGAGTATTTTCATAATGGTATGAACAAAAAATTTAGACTGTCATGGAAATGAATAAAACATACCTTTCCACTGCTTTTATTTTTGCAATCAAAACTCCTGGAGACCAGGGGATTTCTGCACAGGTAGAAATAACCTATATTATAGTATTATGTAAATATAATAAATAATAATAATAATAATAATAATAATAATAATAATAAATATAGAAAATTATTTAGTAATAAATGGATACTAACTGAACAGCAAAGTGAATTTACCGAATTTTAATAACTTGGGTTCTCTCCTGTCCTCTCTGAATGGCTCAGCTCCCATTGACTTTAATGAGTGTGGATCACTCCAAGTAATCTAACTTGTAAGGACTACTGCTCTATGACTAACTCTCAAGAAATACTTTAATAATTGATTGACGTTTATCATGCCATAGATGTATTACCCAAAATAAACTTCATCATTAAAGTCAATGAGAGCTGACCCATCGACTTTAATACCTAGAGAATTGCCGGGACTAGCCTTAGAATCTGAGGAGCCCAGGGTAAAGATAAAATGTGGGGACCCTTCTGGGCTCACTGACACCCTCTGTGGGGCCCTAGAGGTGGTCATGTTTGGGGCCCCTCTGGGAGGGAGTGGGGGCCCTGCCCTGATGAAAACAGGGGCCACTGAGAGGCCTCTGGATGTAGAGAAAATAAAAGGGGCTGGGATAGTTGCCCCAGGTTGCCCTGTGGTAAAGCTAGCCCTAAGAACTGCACCCTGTATATTTATTTATTTCGTTTCATTTCTAAGCTGTCCCTTTCACCAATGGCATCTCAGGGCAGCAAACAATATAAACAATAGAACAACAATATAAAACCATATAAATATACATATTAAAATAGTAACAACAACAGTCTATCACAAAACATTTCCCACACATCCCAAATAACCACTCCCCACCACCACCACCAAACACCTGGCAAAATAACCAGGTTTTATATTGTCGCCGGAAAGCGAGGCGATCCAGGCTAAGGTGGATCTCCACCGGGAGCGCATTTCACAGTAATGGTGCGGCTGCCGAGAACACCCGCCTGTCTGTACAGAACCACTGATAACACGGGACCTCCAGGAGGATGCTCCTAGATGACTGTAGGGGCCACTCAGGGGCCCAGGGAATGAGGCGGTCCCTCAGATAAGCGGGGCCCACGATGTGTAGGGATTAAAGGTAAAAATCATCCCCTTCAGTCGAGCCTGGAAGACCCACAGGCAGAACACTGGACGAATGTGCTCCCTGCAGCCCATTCCAATTAACAGGTGGGCTGCCGCATTTTGCACTAGCTACAGTCTCCGGACCGCCACCATGGACAGCCCCACGTAGAATGCATTACAATAGTCTAGTCTCGAGGTGACAAATGCATGGATGATGGTGGCAAGTTCAGAGTCTGAGACATACAGGCAGAACCTCTTCACCAGATGTAATTGGCGAAAGGCACACCTGGCCACAGCCAACACCTGCAAATCCAGGCGCAGCTGCAGATCCAGGAGCAACCCCCGCCTCTGCACAGATGGAGCCAATGGAGGTCAGACACACACACCCCTACATAATGGGGGATACCCCCTCTTCCATATCATCGATCCCATCCACCAACATCACCACTGTCTTGTCGGGATTGAGTTTCAATCGGCTCGACCTCATCCAGTCTCCCACAGCGGCCAGACACTGGGACAGGAGACTGCAGGACCTGGGTCAGCTGAAAAAGATAAATACAGTTTATTTTTATTTATTTTCCAAATTTATACCCCGCCCCTCCTGCAACGCAGCTCGGGGCGGCTTCCAACAATAAAACAATAAAATACAATAAAATTCATTTAAAACAATCAAATATTAAATATTAAATATAAAACAGGGCTAGACAGGTAAAATAAATGGGTAGGGGACTAAAATCCTCCCTCCCCACCCTCCCTCCCGAAGGCCTGGGCAAACAGCCAGGTCTTACAGTTCCGCCGAAATGTTAAAAGGCTTGGGGCCAGGCGAGCTTCCTCCGAAAGGGAGTTCCACAGCCGCGGCCCCACTACCAAGAATGCCCTCTCCATCGTGGCCCCCCGTTTGACACGGGGGAGCTCCAGGAGGGCACCTCCGACAGACCGCAGGAGCCACTCTGGGGCGCGAAGGTTGGGTTTCATCTGCGTATTGATGGCAGTGCACCCCCCCCAACTGTGCATGACCTCCCCAAGTGGCTGCATATATACAATGAATAGGAGAGGGGACAGAATGCAGCTCTGCAGGACCCCACACGGGAGACCACCAGGGGACGATGTACAGTCCCCTGAGATCTTCCTGCCAGGTAGGAACGGAACCACTGTAAAACAGTGCCGTCCATCCCGGCCAGGTCCCGTAGAAGAGTCACCAACATCTCGTGATTCACTGTATCAAATGCCGCTGATAGATCCAATAGAACTAGCAGGGTCATAAGAGCCTTATCTAGCTCTAACAGGAGGTTGCCAAGACCACAAGCGCAGTCTCCATGCCGTATCTCGAATCAAAGCCAGACTGCGTGGGATCCAGAAAATCGATGTGATGTAGATGCACCTGCAGCTGATGGGCCGCTACCCATTCAATAACCTTCCTTTAAAAAGGAAGGTTAGAGACAGGTCAGTAGTTCACCCGGGGCACCAGCGTCAAGTGATGGTTTCTTGAGAAGGGGCCAGACCACAGCTTCCTTGAGGCACTCCAGCACCCTACCCTCCCAAAGGGAGGCATTGATCACCCTGGCCAGCACCAGTCCCAATGTCTCCCTAGTAGCCTTAACCAACCAGGATGAGCAAGGATCTAATTCACAAGTTGTAGCCCTAACAGACCCCGGCACATCCACCACCCGGAGCATTTACATATCAACAGCTTATTTCATTTGTAAAGTATCCCAGAATACATTTGAGATTCAGGAAATGTGTTGCTAAGAGAGCATCAGTGCAAAGGTTTTGTAGGATGCAGTCCTTTGGGGCAGAAGCCAACTAGCTGAGAGAGCAATAGGAGTTAAAAGGGGGAGACACTATAAAAGCATGAACTAGTTGATTTGAGCACCTGGTCACTGAGAGTGGGACCAGTTACTGAGAAAAGCCAAACAGTAAAGAGGAAAACTCGTTACTGTTTGGCTTTATTTACTCTTTAAGCTTAATTTCATTTTCTTAAGAATTTGCAAGTGTGAAGCTTTTGAAGTGAGTTGGCAACATTCTCTGTTACAGCAGAAGAATATTTACAGTTCAAGCATTTCTCCATCTTCTTAATCCCACTTGTGAAGAAAACAGGAAAGGATGAAAATACAGTTCTTGTTCTAACTTGAAGTTTATGTTACTTCAGAGAGGATTGTTTGATTTGGTTTTATTTAATCCTGTAGGCTTCTCTTCCCCGTTCCCAGAAACAGAATCAGTTTCTTAAAAGGAGAAGGGTGGAGAGCCAGATTTTGATCTCATTTCACTGACATAAACCCAGAAAAACTTTACGGATGTCAAAATCCCATTCAAAATCTGGTCAATAATCATGCTCACATTCCTCTTTCTGACACTTACTTAGGCGTAGCATGGCAGCAGTCAGAGAGTTAACAGGGCTGTGCAGTAAATTGATCTGTCTAAGTAAGTAATAAACATAGTTGTTAAAGTTTTCAGTGCAGCTGCAATTTGGGGAGGGAGCGAGCGAGCAAGAGCGCTGTTATCTCCTGGGCTGTGCACAGTTGAACTTGCCTTAGAAAGGTCACAAACACAAGGTTAGTAGTATGTGCAAGAACTAGCAGCTTGCTCTAATTCCTTTTTATAGCTGTCAGTTTCAGAGAGAAGGCGGTTTTTAACCATTCCTCATTAACTGGGAACTGTTCCAGTGGGTAAAGATCAGGAGGATTGCTAAACAAAGTACTGTGTAAAATGTATGCTATTAGCATGTCGCAAGGTAGGTTATGCTGAATTTCAGAGGAAAGGTTTGAGGGTTAGTGAGATTTGTTTCAACATCAGACGGGAAAGTATTTTTGGTAAATGGGATCATGGTAGGTTTATTTTACACACACACACACACACACACACGCCTTCGACTGTGTTATGGAACTGTGCTTGTTTTCGCAGGCCGTGACTTGAATCTGGAGTCTCTCTGTTTCCCTTTAACACTCCAATTGTAAAAGGAGCTAAACAGGTTGAGTTACTTTACGTTGTGGGAGGAATAACAATTTCTCAGGCTGTTTGGGAGGCTCAAGACAAGTAGACTAGGTAAGATCTGAAACGGCAGAGCGTCTAAACTCAGGTAAGACTGTTTCTCTTCCAGGTAACAGAAATAATGTCTGCATTTGTTTCTATAGAATTGGTGCCAAACTAAGAGAAAAGATAGATAATTAAAAGGATCTTTAAATAAAACAGCATGTGGGTGGGTGTGGAACTGTGTGGAAGTAGGCTAGTAAAAAAAATTTAAAAAACAAAAAACCCAGTATAGAGCAAATATGCTCACCAGATCAGGCTTAGGTATTTTTATGATATCCCTAACTAAGATTGTAATCGATGGTATCGTATTAAAGCAAGGTCTTCTTACCGTACAACAGAGCAAATGTGATGTCCTGTTTAGTCACCCTGCTTAGAGTCAATTAACAGGTTCTCCTTGGTCTGTGCTACATTTCTCTGCCCCAAAGAGACAGAACTCTTTGGGTCTTTCCTGCAGCAGGCTGGAGGCTGAATACAGTTCTTCTTGCTCGTACTTATTCACAAATGACTCACTTCAAACTTGGATGTGACAGCAAAGTATACATTTGCAAATTGGCTCGTGAGGCACTGCTTTGCAATGTAGGTGGGATGCATTTCTTATTGTAGCAGTTAAGTTCTGCTTATTCCCCCTCCCCCCTGCCCTTTCTCTTTTCCTCCAGACAGGATGGTTTTCTGATCCAAGGATTTAACAGCATTGTTTTGGAAGCTAGCTACCAAAAGCAGCTGCTGCCCTTTGCTCTAGTGAATTGATCATGTGAACTTCTCTGGCTTTGCTTGAGACTGCTTCACTAAAGATGGACGATTTAGCTGTTCTTGACCTGTTGGAGTGTCCGGTGTGCTTTGAGAAGCTAGATGTCACGGCCAAGGTACTACCATGCCAGCACACCTTCTGCAAGCCTTGCCTGCAGAAAATACTGAAGTCTTGTAAGGAGCTGAGGTGTCCAGAATGCAGAACCCCAGTCTTCTGCAGTATTGAGGAACTACCAGCCAATTTACTTCTAATTCGCTTACTGGATGGCGTCCGATGTGGACAAAATGTTTCGAGGTTTGGCTCAGTCCAAAGATCTGGAATCCTGTCCTCTCCTGCCTCCCTCAGGAGACTTAGGGGAGACCCAAGAGCTTTGCAACTCAACCAGCACAGATTGACACCGAATCCCAGGACCCATATGGAAGGGGTAAGAAGGATCTACATTGTATTAATATCTTTCGTGGCAGAAAAAAAATATATCTGTATCATTATGTGGAAAGATTATGAAAACCTTAACTCTAGTAGCATTACAGAAGTATAAAAAAGAGGGGTGTCTGAGTCAGCTTATTACAAAGCTGCCTTCTATCTTGCAGAGATGTCCAGCTATTTTAACTTGATTCCGGCAGTCACTCCATTAAAGCTTCAGCTTGCTTGTCTGAAACCAGATGGAAACAAATTCCAAGATAAGAATTTGGCTTAAGGGTGCCAAATCTGTCTCCAAATGGGCCAGAAATTGTATTCTGACTTTTAGGTGATTGAGATTGTGATATACCTATTTCAACAGCACTAGATTCATACTAAAGGAAATCAGGGATGTGGTATCATACAAGCTAGAGATGGGAACGCACTTCTCACTGTCCAAGGGCCAAGACAGATTTGTTATCTTCAGGACTTGTTTCATAACACTTTGTCCAGATTATTTTTTAAAAGTCTCAAATGATGCTAAGAAAACAACAATGAGATCCACTTTAGCGAACGTATGCAACTTGAATTTCTGGTTGTGTTGAAGTAATACGTTTGGCCCAGTCCTGGGTCAAACAAATGTGTTGCTTCTCGAACTGGATAAATTGAATTTTGTACCCTGCTCATTCAAATTCATACGGTGTGTACTGTAGAGTAGGGGTGGGGAACCTCACACGTGGGGGTCCAAATGCATCCTGTGATTAGGGGTTTTTTTGGCCCATTTCCAGCTTCTGGATCTGGCCCTGGATCCAGTTCCTACCCCTGAGCACTGAAAGACTGAGCTCAGCATAAAGGGTACAAGGATGAGGGCATGCACACAAGGACAGGAGACAGAGCCATCATTGGGACTTTCCTCTTTCTGAGCACACCCCTTAAACACCCCTCCCCCACCTTCTATGTGGCCCCCGGAGCTTGTACTAATTAATTTCCAAAGTCTCCCCCTGTGAGGAAAATGTTTCCACACACACCCGATGTAGAGTTACCCACACAGCTAACACTATTCTCATGAGTGACTCTTGAGAAAATTAAAAAGACATGGGATAGGAGATAGTGTCTTACTATGGATCATAAACTGGTTAAAAGATAGAAAGCAAAGGGTAGGACCAAATGGTCAGTTTTCACAATGGAGAGATGTAAAAAGTGGTCAGGGATCTGTATTGGGACCGGTGCTGTTTAATGTATTCATTAATGATTTGGAAAAGGGTGTTAAGAGTGAGGTGATCAAATTTGCAGACGACACCAAGTTATTCAAGGTAGTTAAAACACGAGCAGACTGTGAGGAACTGCAATGGGATCTTACGAGACTGGGTGCCTGAGCATCTAAATGGCAAATGAGATTTAATGTGGACAAGTGCAAAGTGATGCATGTAGGGAAAAATAATCCAAACTACGCATACACAGTGGTGGGTACTAAGCTAGGAGTTACCACGCAGAAAAAGGATCTGGGGGTGGTTGTGGACAGTACAATGAAATCCACAGCGCAGTGCGCAGCAGCAGTTAAAAAAGAAAACAGAATGTTAGGAATTATTCAGAAGGAGATAGAGAATAAAACTGAGGATGTCATATTGCCTCTATACAAATCAATGGTGCGACCACACCTCAAATATTGTGTGCAGTTCTGGTCGCCGCATCTCAAAAAAGACATAGCTGAACTAGAAAAGGTAGAGAGAAGGCAACAAAAATGATCAAGGGCATGGAAGGGCTCCCGTATGTGGAGAGGCTTGGCTTGGTAGGTTGGGGCTCTTCAGTTTGGAGAAGAGACGACGGAGAGGAGATATGATAGAGGTCTATAAAATCATGAGAGTGGTGTGGAACTAATAAACAAGGATCAGTTATTTACCCTCTCAGCTAGTACTAGAATTAGGGGACGCTCCATGAAACTCATGGGTGGCAAGTTTAAAACAAATAAAAGAAAATATTTTTTCACTCAGCGTATAATTGGGTTGTGGAATCTACTGCCAGAGGCTGTGGTAAGGGCCAGTACTATAGCTGAGTTTAAAAGAGGTTCGGACAAGTTTCTGGAAGCTAGGTCCATTAGCAGCTATTAGCCAGACAGGATCAGGGAACATGACGGGAGCTGGGGGAAAACAACAGGGAATGGATCCCCCATTGTGACCTGTTGGGTGCTTCTCCCAAGCCACCGTGATTTGCTATGGTTGGAGACAGGATGGTGGGCTCGATGGACCATTGGTCTGACCCAGTATGGCACTTCTTATGTTCTTATCAATACATTTGAGCATATTAATGACTTCTTGGCAGCAGGTGGTTAACCTAGCATGTGTTAAATGCAGCAGTACCCCCATCCCCTGCCTGCATTGCAAGCCCTCCTGCTCAGGTGAGTGGTAGGGGACAGGAATGTTGCGTACTGTATTGCAAGCTTGGAGCCCGGTGTGGGGCTTGCAGCGCAGGCTGGTGAGGCACTTCTGTTCCCTGCTGTTCAGGTGTGGCAGGAGCACCGCTGAATTGCACTGCAAGCTTGGGAGGTATATACTACTGTATCTTAATCACAGAAAAATCATTAATTTACTCTAAGGTACTGATAGTTTTAGCTGGGAGGGTAAAAGTAGTGCTTGACTAAAACTTATGTTGCCCCTTTATTTTACTCTGCGTAAGTTGGATTTCTGAAAAGTTGAACTTTCATAAAGGTCCCTCAAAATTTGACTTAACAGGACTCCACTGAATTTTTCCAGTTCTATGTCCTCATGTTATTTGACCATGCAAAGAAGCTGGTTTCAGACTGAATTCGGGGGTAAAAGAAGGCATTTGGAGCTATTTTATCTGTACTAGAATCCTGTTCCATTTTTCCTCATCCATCTCCAAGCACTCTTCACATAATGCTCATCATACTGCTTTTTATAAATGCTTGTCTTCAGAGCATCCTAAAGGCAGAAAGCAAGTGAGGAGGCTGACTGATAGATATGAACTTACAAATACAAGTGCCATTAAGAAACAGACACTTGCATATGCATAGTGCATACATAATTTTAACATTTATGTTTAAAAGTATTAGCCACTCCCCATAGCACATGTCAAATCCTCACTGAATCTGTTGTAGGGATGGACGTCACAGATTTGGATTAATCTGTAAGTGCTTGTAATGGGCAATTATGGATTAACCCGTACCAAACCACAACACGCCTGTTGCGGTTCGGTTTAAAATCTATACATAGATTTTCAGCCTGCCTCTAATATTCCCTTCTTAGGAAAGGTCATTGAACGGGCGGTGGCTTGTCAGCTTCAGGCACATCTGGATACTATCAGATTCCTGGACCCTTATGCAGTCTGGTTTCTGTCCTGGGCATGGCATGGAGACTGTGCTTGTGGCCTTGGTTGATGACCTTCGCCTGGAGTTAGACTGGAGAAATTCTATCCTATTGATTTTATTAGATCTTTCAGTGGCTTTTTATACCATTTATCATGAGGTGTTATTGACTCGCCTGCAGGTCCTGACTGGAGTGGGCAGGACTGCTCTTGAATGGTTCCACTCTTTCTTGGCTGGGAGGTCTCAGCAGGTGCTGTTGGGCGATTGCTCATCATCTCCTCGGGATCTCCCTTATGGGGTCCTACAGTGTTCCATTCTGTCCCCCCCTCTTGTTCAACATGTATATACAGTCTCTGGGTGAGGTCATTCAGAGGCTTGGGGTGCGGTGCCATCAGTATGCTGATGACACCCAGCTCTAACTCTCCTTTTCATCTGACCCAGGTCCAGCAGCCTTGGTGCTTACCCATTGCCTGGCTGCGGTGGGGGACTGGATGAGGGCAAGTTGACAAACTGAATCCTGACAAGACTGAGGTCATGTGCCCTGGAGGGGATTGGGACTCCTCTTTATTGATGGGGTCCAGCCCCCTCTGGTTGATTGGGTTTGCAGCCTTGGAATGCTTCTGGATCCTTTACTGCGCCTGGAGTGCCAGGTCGTGGTGGTGGCAATGAGGGCTTTTCACCAACTCCATCTGGTGAAGAGGCTGCAGTCTTTTCTCAAGGGGCATCTTTAGACATAACAAAGATCCAGTTTCAAAACCCCTAAGCACGTGCTTGGCCATTTTGTGTAAGTACCATAGCAATCCCAACACCAATTTGGCTACCCGTTGAACACGCAATGTGAACACCATTGCATTACAAGGATAATTTGTGTTTTCTGGCTGAACATGTGGCCAACGTTGTGTCTAATGGTATCGCATGGCGTGTTAGCAGATACAATACAGGGAACAAGGTGGCAGTGCTTGCATGCTGAGATCGGGAGGCGAGCAAAACACCGATTTGCCCCAAGGTGGGCTGTGTGTCTAAGCAGCGCCACACGGTGAGCACAGGGCCAAACCGGTGTTCATATCAAGGTCAAAACACACAGACACCTGTTGATGTTATGTCTAAAAACACTCTTGGACTTGGATCTGGCCACTGTCGTCCATGCTTTCATCACCTCAAGGCTAGACTACTACATCCCTTCACTCCCTTGGCTTTTGTGGCTCTGTCCATAACTGGTTCTCCTCCTACCTCTCTGACCGCTCCTTTAATGTGTCTCTCTCCAACTCCACCTCCTCCTCCTTCCCCCTCTCAGTTGGTGTTCCTCAAGGCTCTGTTCTTGGCCCTCTCCTCTTCTCGATCTATACCTCATCCTTAGGCAAACTCATTGCCTCCCATGGCTTCCAATACCACCTCTATGCTGATGACACTCAACTCTATCTCTCTACTCCCTCTCTCTCTCCCTCTGTTCAAGCTCGTCTCATCAACTGTCTCTCTGACATCTCTACCTGGATGTCTCAACGTCAACTCAAACTCAACATGGCTAAAACTGAACTCCTTATCTTCCCCCCTCATCCTTCCTCTCCTTCCTCACTGTCAATAACTATTGATGGAGTCACCATCCTGCCTGTCCCCCAAGCCCGTAGCCTAGGCTTCATCTTTGACTCAGCCCTTTCTTTTAAACCCTACATTGACTCTGTTGCTAAATCCTGTCGCTTCTCCCTCCATAACATTGCTAAGATTCGCCCTTTTCTCTCTGTCTCGTCTGCCAAAACTCTTGTTCATGCTCTGGTCATCTCTCGCCTCGATTACTGTAACCTCCTTCTCACTGGCCTTCCCCGGTCTCACCTTTCTCCCCTCATCTCTGTCCAAAACTCTGCTGCCAGGGTCATCTACCTCGCCAGTCGCTTCGACCATGTGCAGCCCCTCCTCTCTTCGCTTCACTGGCTTCCCCTTCCTGAACGAATCCTGCACAAGCTCCTAGTCTTCACCTATAAAGCTCTTCACAACCTTGCTCCCCCCTACCTCTCTGCACTTATCGCCCTCCATACTCCAGCCCGTGCACTTCGCTCCTCCTCTGTCCCTTCTCTCACCCTTCCACGCCTTCCCTGCTCCCCTAAGCGCCTTCGTCCCTTCTCACTTGCTGCCCCCCATGCCTGGAACTCCCTCCCTGTCCACATCCGCCTTGCCCCCTCCCTTCATACCTTCAAATCTCTCCTTAAAACTCACCTCTTTCGCTCTGCTCTGTCTGACTCTTTATCCTGCTGAGCCACTATTCCTATACCTACGATCGGTTTACCCTTATCCTTGCAACATGGACCTGCCTGCTGTCATTCTCATCGTAACCAAGCCAAGTACGTGCACTTGAGACCTCGCATCTTCATGAATGTTAGACCCCTTGTCTCTCCCTCTGTTCCCCTTCCTAAGTCTCTCCCCCAGCTCCTGTCTCTCAGATTGTAAGCCCTAGGGGCAGGGACCCTGTCTATTTTATTACTTTGTAAAGTGCCAGGTACGCTGCTGGCGCTATATAAATGTTTGTTAATAATAATAATAATAATAATAATAATGCGCTCTACATGGGGCTGCCCTTGGTGACAGTTCGGAGGCTGCAGCTGGTGCAGAATATGGCATCTCACCTCCTTATGGGAACGCATCGCCGCAAGCACATAATACTGGTGCTCCGTTCGCTGCACTGGCTACTGGCACTGGCACAATTCAAGGTGCTGGTGATGACCTTTAAAGCCCTAAACAGTCTGGGCCCAATCTACGTGAGGGATCGCGTGGCTCCCTATGCCCCATCACGGCCTCTGCAATCGGCTGGGGGCGACTTCCTGGAGACTCTGTTTTTTCACCGGGTCTCGGCTATGAGGAGGGCGTTCTCAGCTGTAGCACCTTTGCTATGGAACTCCCTCTCCCTGGAGGTCCAGTGTTCAAGCCTGGTGGCCTTCCGCAAGCAATGTAAGGTCATTTTGTTTCACTGGGATTTTGGCAGTGGGGACTGAATTGGGGGGGGGTTTAAGGGGGGAGGATGGGGAGGATAGGGATTAGGTGGGAGGTTGTTGGAGGGTTGGATTTGGGGGGAATTGTATTTTAAATGTTTTTATATTGTATTTTATATTTTTCATAAGCCTCCCTGAGCCTTTGGGGAAGGGCGGGATATAAATGTATATAAATAAATAAATAAATAATTTTTATAAAATAACTCTGCATGCTCAAAACGTCTGCCAGACTGTTCTACACAAACGTGGGATTTTCCAAAATGCACATGCACGTGTGCAGATCATAATACGGATCCAGATCCATAATTCCCTCCTGACAATCCATCCCTAATCTGTTGTTGATCTTTGGAGATGGAATCTCTTGGTTTCCCTTTAGAGAAAGAAAAGTGTAACATTGTTAATCCAGAGATATTCACAGCAGAATTTTTCAGATACGGTCACAAAAGAGCAGTGCTATGTTAGCATAGCCAGCTAGTAATAGGCAAGAGAGCTAAACCAAGGTTAAAACGCACCACAGTTTGATACCGATCAAGAGATCCTATATGCTCAGTACAGCTGAAATGGACAGCAAAAAAATTTATCTGCAGTTAATATCAGATATTCTGGGTAGTTTGGCAGTTATTCAGTAACTATCCGGTAATCCTGTGGAGGTTACTCACCAAATGGGAATACCAGATATTACCATTTACCACATAACCAAACCAGTCTGAATAGAGAGGAGTCTGTGTGTGTGTGTGTGTGTTTTAAGTCAAATTGTAATTAAACAGTAATGTGGTAAATGGTCATACGGTAATAATCTGGTTAACCATATATCTAGCAGATATCAAACCCCCATAACATTCAGTATCCAACTGGATACCACGGATACTGCAGTGAATACTGCAGTGATACTGCACTACTGACACGGATACCAGTCAGTAGTGGATGCTCATTTCAGCTCTAATGCCAAGAGCTCTTTTGTTGTGCATGAGAAATTTGTTGGCCTTCATTCCATTTCTCAGTGGACAAAACAACACAATTGACACATTTTTTAATACTTATTGGCGAACCTGGATTTGTTTTTGGGTACAGGAGACTTGACTTTTTAGGTCACACAGAGGCAGTATGAGAAACACTGCACTGATTCGGACTCTCCTAGTCTGGTCATGGTAAATGGAAAACTACTAGTTTGGAGGCTGCTGGTTTACAACCATTCATCAAATTAAGGAAAAGTAAATTTGAGAATAAGAAGTAGGAGACGAGGCTTTGTTGTTGTATTTTACGCAGTGCTTGTTCCAGTGCAGTTGCAGTCCCGTGCAGAATGGTGGTGTGACCTCTTCCTGAATTACCATGGTCCCTCAACAGGCCAGGGTTCCATGTTTACATCAGTGCTTCTCACAGTCATGTTGTTGTCATTTCAAGTTTATTCATGAACTCCTTATATTGGGTATTGGGGAGTCCCTGTGTCCCCCACACCCCTACCCAAGTACATGCAGTCCTGCCTGATCACAGTTTGCACATACTTGGGTTTAGTCCTGACTGCTTGTCAGTGATATCCATGAAAATGGATTTTTTCAACAAATGAAAAGTAATAGCTTGGTCAACCAAAATTTAATTGTATCAGCAAACAATGAAGTCACAGCCCTTCTGTGTGGTCAGCACTTAAGTGTGGTCCGGCCACGTATAAGTATGCCAAGTTACAGAGATGCATTCCATGTCGCCACATGAACAGGTAGCAGCCTGATTACCCTAGTAATTCTGCACAAAGATACCTCTTGCTGCAAATCAGGACTTGGCAACCACTTAAGCCTCGCACAGCACTTTGGTATGCAACTTATGCACAAGCCACCCTTGACACACCTGGATGAATAGGAATTGCGCCTGTTGTCCTTACCGCTGTGGGTGGCTCTCTTTGATTTTATAGTTTCCTTAGGACACTGGCTGGGATCAGAAAGTAGAACCAGTCAACATGCAGAAAGTCTCTTCCTCTCTTTTCTTCCCATGCTGCAGAGTACACACAGACCTCTCATGCCAGATCAACCCAGATCAGGCAGAATCCAAGCCCAGTTTCAACCACCCTAGGCTAATCACACCCCAAAGGCTGCAATAACCATTGTGTGATACAACTATTCATTAAGAGAGAAAAAAGTTACACAATACACAGAAAGCTTTCTAATGACATTTAAATTATTTAATTTTCAGTATTACTGCATGGGTGAATTTAGGAGATGTGAAAGGTGTTGGGATATTACCTCTAGGGATGGAAATGTTATGTCTCAAACAGAAAGATTGTGTGAACTTTGTTCATCAATACCCCATGCGTGTACCTTGGCCCTTATGCCGAGAAAAGTTGGTTGGCATTTCAGGTTCCATCGCCGTGTAATTTTTGGTCACTATTCTAGGGTTGCTAACATTAGTGGCAATCAGTGCCAAGGCTAATAGCAAATTGGTGAGTGTAAAACAGCTTTGTGTAGCAGCTAGAATAAGGCGCACATTTATTTCATAGATGCCACATTCGCTGATCCAACAGTGAAAGCTTTCAGTCACTACCATTATGGGCTGAACCTCAAAGGTGAAAGGTTCCATAAATCATTCCACAGAATCCTTGTGTCACTAAGGGCATTTTTAGATGAGTGGAGGAATCTAGTGGATTGAGAAATCCGCTCTTAAAAAATTCACGCAGAGAGCGTTTACATGCACTGGAAGTCACCGGCTGCCATTAAAAACAACAGTGCCTGACAGCTCACACATTATCTTTAAAACCGGATTTGTAAAACCTCGATACATATCGAAGTTTTATAAATCCGGTTTTAAAAATAATACGTGATCTGCCAGGCACCGCTGTTTTCAATGACGGCTGGCTACGTTTGGTGCATGTAAACGCTCCCCGCGTGACTTTTTAGAGAGCAGATTTCTCAATCTGCTAGATTCCTCCACTCATCGAAAAACACCCTTAGTCTTCCAATCATAATTGTCTTTTAAGAGCCTCTTCCTCTTTTTTTTTCCTCCCCTTGCTTTAAGTTTTGTCTGTTAGCTCTGAGAATGAGTAAAGGCACTGTTAGTGATCCTGTGCAATGCTATCACTCATCACTGATGGGAAACTTGGGGTGACCACTGTAGGCCCCATTCTTTTCTCTCCTTTCATCAGGGCAGGGTGAGGGGGCCCCATTTTCTCTCAGAGGGGTCTCAAACATGACCATCTCTAGGGCCCCAGAAAGGGTGCCCCAAGGGGGCAGGGCCACAGGGAATGGGGTGGGATCACCAGGGGCCCCACATTTTATCTTTGCCCTACATATTCTAAGGCCAGCCCTGGCTGCTATCAAAAATCAAGTAGGATCAAAATATCCTTGGAGGCCACACTAGTACAGTGGTTCTCAATTATTATTTTTTAACCATGCCCTACTTCTGTTTCTCTGTGGTAGCCAAAGTCCCTCCCCACACCACACACTAGGGCTGAAACTTTGTCCTTGGGATCACTTGGATTTGCGAATATCATGGTACTCAACTTGGTTTGCTGAGTACCAAGCAACTGAGGAACTGGCCTGGTACTTGGTAACTCAGCAACTCCTCTATTGAGGAATGCAGGCTGCAGGAAGGGGGGCAGGAAGAGGGGGCAGAGGGCAGCAGCAGAAGGGCAGGGGGCAGAGTGACATGGGGCAGCAAACTCACTGGTAAGCAAAGGGAGCCAGCAGTGCTATGGAGCGGAGCTACTGTTCTAATGCAAGTCTCTCGGAGCATGATCTCTATTGTTCTCTGGGAGCAAGCTGGGAAATGTAGTCCAGCATGCTCCCAGAAAGCCAGCCACAGCTGCTGTTCTAATGCTCTCTGGGGGGCATGCTGGACTACATTTCCAAGCATGCTCCCAGAGAGCATTAGATAACATGCTCCCAGAGACTCGCGTTAGAACTGCAGCTCTGTCCATTCGGGCTCCCTCCACTTTCTGGTGAGCTTTTTGCCCCCTGGGAAGGAACATGGAAGAGGAGGTGGGGAGGGAGCCAGCGTGCCACCGTAGACTGGACAGAGTCGCTGCTCCTATGCTCCCAGCTCCCTTCACTTTCCAGTGAGTTTGTTGTCACCTGCCCCACTTCCCCTGCTGCCCTCTGCCTCCCCTTCCTGCTGCACTTGAGTGCCAATTATTCAGCCAAGTTACCAAGGAGTAGCCAAAAACTTGGACCCGATCTTTGGAAACTCAGAAATACTCACAAGTATTTTTTTTAGCACTCAGTTCAGCCCTCTCTCACACATATATATACACACCTCCCTCTTTTCCTCTCTCCTGTCCCACTCTCTTATTGCCTCTCCTCTCTTCTCCTAGTTTTTGGACTCTTTCCCCCTTGCCATCCCATTATTTTGGAGATTCACCCAGTTCAGTTGGAGTGTGAAGTTAGGTGTCTGCCAGCTGAAGTCCTTCTCATGCCCCTCCCCAAACATTTCCTGCAGCCACTTAGGGGATCTGCCCCTCACCCCACCCCTGTTTGAGAACCACTGCATTAGTAAAGTGCTGTGTACTGGCTATGATAAGTTATTCTGTATCAGGAGTATGAATTCCCACACTTGGCTCTGGTCGTGCCTTGTAAGTACTGCTGAGGCCACATTCTGTTGAACAGATACTTTGAAATAGTTACGTCGTACATCACTTTTACTCCTGAACTGTTTACACAGCAAGAGTTCTAAACTGAAGCTATTCACGAATAAGATGTATGTACTCCAGAAAAATTGAGGAGTACCTACTTCATTTTACTTTTTACTTCCTTCCAAGTAAGAAGGGTAACATTGTTTATTCAGACGATTAGGGGAAGAGTATGACGTAACTACATCTGCTTGCAGCTGCAGTGAGTACAATACTGAAAAGGTATTGTAGTTACTTCAGTTTAATTAAATCAAAGTAGTTACTTCAGTTTAACACTGATTGACCAACTGTGCCTTTGATTTCTGCATACTTCAGCTTTCCTATCTGTGAAAATGATATAATGACATATTACACAATAATTTTGTAAGGTTTAATTAATTAATTAATTAATTATTGTTTATCAACTTCTTTGCGGATGTCAACTATTGGATGCTGGACAACGCAACATATTATAGGTGATGCCTTGGTTTTAAGTAGCTATAGATCTATACAGATAGACGTATCTAAATCTATATGCATGTATATAAAGCCATAATACATATATCTTTAGCCTCTATACTGGGTAATGCACATAGGCACACATGCATGCACACCTCATTGCATTCGACACTGGTGATAAATGACCATTAACCCTTTTACTGGTAAAATTATCCTCTCAAATGCTTCTGGAGTAAGATTACAGGAGTGAACTGGTCTGTTTTATCCCCACAGAACGTGATTCTGTTTGCCAGCTCTAATCAATGAGATAAATCAGAATAATCTGAAGCTTCTAAACCATTTTGTCTTTTATGTGATGTTGCTTTTGCACATTAGAAAAAAACAGAGAGAGACAGAAGTGTCAGGAGACCTGAGCTTTCTCAGCCTTCAATCAAACTTCTTGTGTGATCTTGGACAAATGACAAAGCACTGTTGATTTCAAGGAAACCAAGGTTGTTCTGCCTTGGTTTCCCAGCCTGAAAAATGGTGATGATCACAATACGTATGTATCTCATAAAGACAACATGAAGCTAAAATTATCTGACATTCATAAAGTACTGTGAGATCTACAGCTGAGATGTCCTTTATGAGATGTTTCTAAAACCCACTGGAGTCAATGGGAGTCTTTTGACAGGGTTTGTATCCAAAATGTGCAATGCATTAATTGCACTATATTAAATGCAGTCGGAAGGGATTTTGCAAAACATCAACCTTGATTCTTGAGTGATTTTAGACCTCATGGTTGTAGGAGAAAAAGTTTGAACTTCGGAAGTGGTTTCCCTCCCATCTCCAGTAGCTTTGATAATGTTCTTGAAATGACTTAGTTAAAAAAAAAAACCCCAGCAGCTTTAAATGAAGTAGTAGAGAAAACCTCTGGCAAGATGCAGACAAATCTCTTGAAGTGTATTGATTTCTTGCTCACTGTTTGCACTCAAATGATCTGTTGCAATGATTCAAATTGGTGACTCTTCTCAGTTGAAGATTTCTGAAAAACAGGCTATTAGATCTTGTGAAAAAACATAATTCCTAGGAGAAAACCAATTAACTGCCTTTCTCTTACTGAAACTTCTTCTTTTATGCAGACAGGGGTGGACTGGTCATCTGGAAGTCCTGACAAATGCCAGAGGGGCCGGTACTGTTGGGGGGCATCTTGCGTAATGTGAGGTTTTTACATTGCATTTTTCTAATGACAGGGGCCAGGTTACTGAAAATGCCAAAACTGATTTTAGGTCGCAGTCCACTCAATACAGATTAATTCATGGGGCTGCCATAGCTATTTTCAAAGCACTGAAGAAACCTCATTCAGCTTTCCGCATCTGTTTTCTTCCCTTGCTGCATACACACAAGACGACACACTCATCCGCATTAACATCACTTTTGCCATTCCATTTCCTCTCCAACACCTCCCAAGTCATATTTAATTCCTTCATCTTTCAGCACCATCATACAGACTTAACAGGTTCCTGCAATCTGGTGAAGAATTTCCCCTCAGATCTTAGCAAGCAGCAGACTTAGGGTGTTTCCTCCCCACCCATTGCCAACCCATCACCCACCCATTATGAATGTTGCAGGACCTCATTGGTGCCCTGTGCAGCCCTGAAACATTCATGATGGGTGGGTGGTGGACGGGTAATGAGTGGGGAAGGGCTTGTCTAAAAACACCCTTAAAGGCTGGATCTGAGAGAACAATTTTGCTAATGGTAACACCAGGGAAATTGACCTCCCCACTGGTTTCTCAATGAGGTGGCAGCGAGCTATCTTTGGTGGAACTTCCATACACACATTTGCAGTTTCTGTGAAGAGAGATCTCTGGACAATAATGACATACTACTATTTTGGCAAAGCAAACACAAAGGACCAAAAAAAGGTATCCACAAACCTAAGCCAAAATTGCAAATATCCCAATGAAGGTCTGTGAAAATGTCTTATATAAGAAACAAAATGCATGGAAAGAATGAAAAAAAATTGTTGGTGAGGAATCAATGCAAAAACCAAACATTTGTACATCATATATATGCATGAATAAAATACAAACTAGAACACCCTAATCATTGACTTGAAAAGTAAATCCTAAGCTGAATACATAGTGATAGTAACTATTATTGATTTTATTCATGAACATATAGGATTACTATTTTAGCCCATTTAGAAATACTATTCCCTTCAGTTCTGAATGCTGAAATAAAGAGTCCCTAAAGTCAATTGGAAAGGCTTCCTCCTGACTGACCTTTAGCATTGCAAGAGATAGACCTCATTTCTTTGCAAGGGTGACACAGTGCTGACCAACAGACTGATCCCATCCCAGTGCCTTAAAAAGCAAAACACTGGTTGTTGTTTTTTGTATTCTTGGATAACTGTGGTGGGGATGATCATGAGATCCTTACATAAAATCATCTCCATTTCCCACTTGAGAAACCATTTTATTTGTCTCTTAATTTCCCCTTGAAATGTTTGATAAAATACGAAATGTCATTGATCATGCATCTTGCTCCCTTTCACGGTACTAATAAAACCATCTCTGTGTACTGTTCCTCATGGCATCCAATATGTGCCATGAAAAGCAGAATATGAAATGAATATTTTTCTTCCCCTCAGGAAAGCCTCCTACATACATGCCCCTTTTACACTGTTGGGTTGGGAGGAATGGAGGAAGCTTAGAGCTGGAGACATAATTGTTTTGGGTCTCAGCTCCTGGCCAAGAAGCACCTCAGTGTCATTCATCCTCCTCAAGCTGTTGCTTTTCATCCTCTGGAACTCAGGAGACATATGTCCATGAAGCCAAAATTAAAGTGAAACCTATCACCACTAAATAATCACACGATAGGGAAATGGCTCCCAAACATTTTTGCCTGTGACTCTATTTTGAGATTTAGATATTCTTGTAATCCCAGACCGCAACACACCTTGTCTCCTAACCCAGAAATTTCCATCCCTGATCTTTGGCTCAATCTAAAACTAGCAAGTAAAATCAAATGCCAGCATATGCCTGCAAGTACCCAAGTTAAATCAAATAGCATCAAACACCTATGTTAAATCAACTTGAATTAAACACCATCATATGACCAAATTAAATGCCCTAATAATCTCTACACACTCTCTCATGTATATACTCTCTCTTTAACACACACACACACACACAACAGCACCCTTTATTCAGATAAACCCTGGTTCCCATGCTACTGACATAAAATTATCTAGTAGAGAAAACCTTCATTCAAGAAATTCAAATTCAGAGGCAAACGTCTAAAAAGGTCTGGAGTACTTTTGTTCAGGCTCATGATTTCTCACCTCCTGGTAACTAAATCACGTTAATAAATATATGTTATATGCATGTGTGTATGGTATTATCAGAGAATATGAATACTGATTCTTCTTCTTATGCTAATAAAATGATCTTCTGTGTACTGTATCATTAAATACAGTAGAACCCCTCCACCAGATCAGGACAATTTGAAGGAATGTGCTTTTTGTCCAGATTAGAGTGGTACCCAAATATGAGATGGACATGAGAGGTTCAGATATGGAAGGTTATACTGTACTATGTTTATGCATAAATTAGTATTAGAACAGATTGTAAAATTTCCAATGGAACTACTTTCCAACCCCCCCAAAAAAAATTCCACTTCAATGCAAGTTTTCCCTTTGGAAAATATTGTTTTGGTTGACCAAAATATTCTGTTTTTGACACACAGATGGTCTACTGCAGTGTATGGTTTTCTGGGCCCAAAATGGAGGATAGAGCTGGCACTATATTTTCCATGATCCACAACAGTGGTCAGGCAGTGTATCCAAAATGAAAGATTTCACAAATTTTCCTTCTGTGGACTGTTTGGACATTTAAATGGTTCATTAACTTGAAGTGATGGAGCACCAACATATTGGATATATGCCATTTGTAAAGCAGCCCTAAATCAATATGAGCGTCTGTTGCCCAGGCAGAGACTCCGCAGACCTCCTTGGTTTTCCGAGGAGCTGCGGATGCTGAAGCAAGAGGGGCGATGGTTGGCGTGACAGTGGCGTCGATCTCATGCTGAAGTCGACAGATTGCGGCATAGAGCTAGTTTACAAGTCTATGCCGTGGCTATGCTGACAGCAAAGAGGGAGTTCTTTGCTGCCCTCATAGCATCCGCAAAATCCCGTCCGGTGGAGCTGTTCCGGGTTGTGCGGGGGCTGGTCAGTCTGGCCTCCCTCAACCCTGGGGTTGAGTCATCATCTGCCCGCTGTGACCTTTTTGCGGATTATTTTGTGGAGAAAATAGTTCGTATTCACCAAGACCTCGATGCTGCACTTAATACAGTGGAGGATGTAGAGAATGTAGAAACCCTGGCTTGTCCGATTTTGTGGGATCACTTTCAGTCGGTGACACCCACTGACATGGTGGGGCTGCTTGGGGCAGTTCGAGTCACTTCTTGTGAATTAGATCTGTGCCTGTCCTGGCTGGTTAAGAGCTGCCGGGAGACAATGGGGCCGTTGCTGGCCAGGGTGGTCAATGCCTCCCTGCGGGAGGGCAGAGTGCCAGGCTGCCTCATGGAGGCGGTGGTACGGCCTTTGCTCAAGAAACCATCGCTTGACGCTGACTCCCCTGCCAGCTATCGGCTTGTCTCTAACCTTCCCTAAAAAGGGAAGATTATTGAACAGGTAGTGGCTTAGCAGCTCCAGGGGCATCTTGACCACGTCGGTTATCTGGATCCTTCTCAGTCTGGCTTTCATCTGGGTCATGGCACGGAGACAGCACTTGTGGCTTTGATGGATGATCTCCGCCGTGAAAAGGACAGGGGTCGCTCGACCCTATTGGTCCTGTTAGAGCTCTCGGCTGCCTTTGATACCGTTGACCATGAGATGTTGGTGATGTGCCTGTGGGACTGTGCAGGGGTGGGTGGGATCATTCTTGAATGGTTCCGCTCATTCCTGACCAGGAGAACTCAGCGGGTGGTACTCAGTGATTGTTTTTCATCTTACCAAGACCTCTCCATGTGGGGTTCCGCAGGGTTCTGTCTTGTCCCCTCTCCTGTTCAACATGTATACGCAGCCACTCGGTGAGGTGATCAGAGGGTTTGGGGTGAGGTGTCATCAGTATGCGGATGACACCCAACTGTATATCTCACTTTCAACCGACACAGGCTCGGCTGTCTCAGTGCTTACCCGGTGTTTGGCAGCTGTGGGGGACTGGATGAGGGCTAATCGATTGCGACTGAATCCTGACAAGACAGAGGTGATGTTAGTGGGTAAGTCGGTGGATGTGATGGCTTCCTTGATTTATGGGATCTGTTCCCTGGACCCCCACTGACTTCCCAGGTACGGAAGCTGGGGGTGCTCCTCGATGCGCAGCTCCACCTGGATCTCCAGGTGGAGGCTGTGGCAAGGAGTGCCTTCCGCCAGTTACATCTGGTGTGGCGGCTTCAGACACTGGTTTCAGTTCCTGACCTGGCCATGATCATCCATGCTTTTATTACCTCTTGGTTAAACTACTGTAACGTGCTCTAAGTGGGGCTACCTATGGTGACGGCTCGGAAGCTGCAGCTGGTGCAGAATGCGGTGGCCCAGCTCTTGGTGGGGCTGGGCCGCTGGGAGCACATTACACCAGTGTTCCGATCTCTGCACTGGCTGCCAATAGTCTTCCGGGCTTGACTCAAAGTGTTGGTTTTGACCTATAAAGCCTTACACAGCCTGGGCCCTGCCTATTTGCGAGATTGCTTCATTCCCTGGGTTCTAGACCAGCCCCTGTGGTCATCCGGGGGCGCCGTGTTGGAGGTTCCTCGGGTTTCCCGGGGGGGGGGGCACGCAGGATAGGGCGTTCTCGGTGGCCACGCCGCGCCTTTGGAATTCCCTCCCGGTGGGGGCCCATCTGGCCCCGGACGTCCCGGCCTTTCTTAGGAACTGTAAAACCTGACTGGTCCATCAGGCATTTGGCGAGGGGTAAGGGTGGGTTGGATAATGGATTGGATGGGGGTGGAAGGATTGGGGAGGGTGGAGTGGGGTTTTATGATTGTTATTGTATTGGGGGATGATATTTTAACTGTTTTATAGTATTTTATGTTTTATTGTTGTTGTTAGCCGCCCCAGGCTGCCTGTGGCAGGAGGGGCGGGATACAAAATTTGTAAAATAAATAAATGTATTTACCACTGAAGTACAGCCAGCTCTAGGGTGGAGAACATAGATGATTTAATAACGCACAGCACACTGCACAGCCATGAGGGTAAGAAGAATTTGGGCAAAGATAATACGGTTTAGTATCAACAGCCACAAAAGTGCCCTAAGATCTCTAATGCAACAGTTCCCAAAATTTTATTTGTGTGACCCCATATTAAGGGCTAAATATAATTCTGTGACCAAAGCAGCAAGGGTATACAAAGTATATCATATATCATCACGATTGTGATCCCTCCCACAGATGGGGCAACATTACTTGGGGTTCTGCCTCACAGTTTGGGGGTCTCTTCTCTAGTGGCTATGCACAGAAACAGACCTTTCCTTTTTTAAAGTCTCATCTAAAGGATGCTCCTCCCATCCCTCCCCCACAGTAAACTGTATGGAACCTAATTTATCTAAAATGAGAAGGGTTTACAAAGGGATGAACACAAGACAGCTTAAATAATTTAAATTGGATACTGTGTGTACCAAATCTATTCTCTCCCTGTGCAAAATATGGAAACATTTTAGGTGAGCATCATTTGTATTCAAAGGGGGGGAAATGCAGTTCTGATACAAAAATAAATAAGCACGTCGTTTCTAGTTGTGAGAACAGTGGGTGTTAACAAAAGTGATGTTGGTCCACTTAGGTCTGTTCGCCACCTGCACATTTGTTGGGGGCAGTCCCCGAAGTTTTAATGGGCGTGTTGGTGGCTAGTCTGGGCTGTGATCCAGCCGGGGCTAGCCACCAACATGCACGGGAATGACCCACCCGACCAGGCTGAAGTGGGTTATCATGTGTGGTAGCCTGCTGTTCCTGGCCCAATCCGGAGTGACCACCATGACCAGCTGCCATGGCTGCCCATCATGGGGGCAGAGTGGGCCACTGGGTGCAGTGTGGGGCTGAGGCCAGCTGGCCACACATTTGTGTGGCTTCCCATCCCCCCAGCCGCATGAACGTTTGTTCCACGACCGGACCCGATCCTGACCACTGCCATGTGTGTTTTCACCCAGTAAATTGTTTCTACGTGGTGTTTTGTGCCAAAGAATCTCCATGCTCTTCTGACCTGTAGCCAGCCTAAACCGCATCCTGCATGCAGAGGTACTCTTTTTCATGAATCATAAACAGCTATTTGAATGATAAACATCACATAGTCTAAGAAACATAGGAGCAAATTGAGCCAGCCTCCCAGCTGCCCCCCGCCCCCAAAATCCTACTGCAGTAAGTCTTCCCTTAGAAACACAGAAAATACTAATCAGCATATGGCTTATGCTCTTGCCTCCATGTATGATCAGGAGAATAACATCCCCCAATAGCACTTCTGAGTGAAAGATGGATAACTTCTCTACCGAGATAAAAATATACCCTACTGCAACGTCTCCACCTTCACACCACCACCTTTATAATAGTGACTGTGCTTCAATAGATTTTTCTCTTCCAAAAAAACCCCCGCATCGCCACCTTCTTTTGAAATTAACACAGATGGGATTTACCTCGTGGGATCTTTAAAAAGCACATTCTAAACATCTCTGAATGTGAAGTTATCTAGGACACAAGACTGTGTTCTAGTTCTGGAGAAATATGAAGTGGCAAAGCAGCACACTGACTGTGCTGTATCCATATCCAGCCTCCCTTGCTTCCACTACCCTGCCTCCGTCTTCTGTCGGGTACTTCTTCCAAGTGACTGTGATTGGCCACTGTCGGAGACAGGATGCTGGGCTTGATGGGACCATTGGTCTGACCCAGTATGGCACTTCTTATGTTCTTAACCCTCATGCAGTATTCATGGGATATTTACCTACTCCTAGTGCTCATTTATTGCAATAACTTTGATATTTGTGGACCCCTGACTGCATCCTTTTAAAACAGTGTCACCCTCACTCCCGTGTACAATCTCTCCAAAGGACAATCATTTGCCATTAATAGTTTGGTTTCTGTGAGGAAAAAACCACCCAGGGTAACTTTGTATCCCAAACACCCATTGAATTCAGTGGTGGGATACAAAAGTAACCCAAACCGATGTTAACGGATGGGGTACAAAAGTGCCGCAGACTAAAATCAACCTTTTGCTACTCCAATTTGTGTCCATCCCAACAGAATTCAATGGGGGCGTATTGGGGTACTGCTTTGAAGGGTGCAGCTGGGCTGTCTGCAAAGGTCTGGAGGAGGTGCAGTCCTTGTGAGGCTTGGAGGAGTTGAAACGGAGTCCAAGAAAATAATTTAGTTTCCAGTCCCCCAAAAATTAATATTTACAGTTTTAAAAATATATATTCTGTATTTTAAATAAAGTTTTTTTGCATGGGATGAGGTGTGTGTGTATTGTGACAAATCCGATTAGGGCATATTTTAAATAGCAGTTTTATCTCTGGGGTACAAAATTACCCCACAATAACAACGTCACCGTTTTTATGAAATTGGATGAGGGTTAAGGCACCGCACGAGAAGGGTCACTCTTCTCATCTGATTAGTTCATAGAAAAACAGAATAGGAAGCCTGTAATTCTGTTAAAGGAGCAGAGTGACAGGTAGGAGAAGCAACTGCAGCGGAAGGGCTCCACTTTTTGGTAATGTCCCCAACCTACGCAGACATGTGCCGAATGATGCTTAGCACGGGGGTCATCCTTAGACTGAGCCCCCCCCCCCCCCGCACCTTTAGCATAATGGCTAGCCTGGCCCTGTATTGGCTTTGATGAACCAATCACTGGTTCTCCAGTTCCTAGCATCCCCTGCTGCATAGACGACTCGTGGAGAAGGAGGGAATTGGGGGGGGGGGCCTCCAGATTTTCAGAAGCCCTATAGAACCCCTTCCCAGTCCCCACTCCTGTGCCTCCCTCCCACTATAGACAGTTACCAGTCACCTATGCCCTGCTGCTAGAAAAAGATGTACCCTAAACTCACTTTCTCACACTACTAACCCCAGGCCTGGATTTGGCTCATGGCAACTGGTGCTGCACATGTGACCTGGCTAATGCTTTACTAGAACAGACACACCAGATTTCTGTGCATTCCAACACCGTTTGCTTTTACAGAATGCTGCGTAGTGATGCACAGAGACAGTCTGTGGAATAATGCTAGAATGGGGGCAATTTAGGCATATCTGACTACTAGGGCTAGAAAAATATTCTATGCTTTTCTCTAAGGGCACAATCCTCCATTCACTGATTTCAGTTTCTCTGCTTCTACTGTCTTTAATGGTGGAGGATTACATACCTACTAGTATACAGGGTGGTCTCACTACAAGGCTGCCTGGGACGACTGCCCTGGACCCTGCTCTATTCTCTACTTCTGGGAGCCCTGCAGCGGGCCCCTGTTTTCACCAGGGCAGAACCCCAAACATGACCACCTCTAGTGCCCGCAGAAAGTTCCCCTGCGGGGGGTGGGGCCACAGAGAAGGGAGTGGGGCCACCAGAGCCCCCACATTTTATCTTCACCCTGGGACCCACAAATGCTAGGGCCAGCCCTGCTATTATTTATTTATTTACTTATTTATTTATATCCCACTCCCTCCAGCCTTACGGTAGCTCGGGGCGGCTCACAACACATATAAAAATAAGTTTAAAAAAGCACAATATCAAAAGGGGTTACTAAAACATTGTAAAAACAAACAATAAAAGAGGTTTAAAAACCACTGGCAGACAAACCCACCCCCAAAAGGCCTGGACAAACAGCCAGGTCTTACAGGCTGATGCTCCACCTAAGGCAAAGCTCAAGCAGGCAGAAAGGGCATCCCCCACCTTGAAGGGCTTTTATCCTTTCCTGCTGAGGCAATGGCTTTTAGCTTTTTCCTTTGGTATCTCAAACTGTGTAAAATACTGTCAGAAATGACTATGCGAATTCTGTTTGGTAACAAACAGATTCAGCTATAACCCCCCTGAAATGAATACAAAAGAACTTTCTTTTCACTACTATAGCCATGTAGGGCAGTGATTCTCAAACTTTTAAAACTGCCCCCCCCACCCCACTCCATTGTCTGTGGCAGCTGAGGTCCCCCTATCCCTGCATGCAGACATCTTGCACTCTCTCTTCCCTTTCCCATCATCCTGTTGCTTCCCTTTTCTCTTCCCCTTGTTACCCCATCATTTCCCCCATGTCCAGTCAGAGTGGAGCTAGGTGTTTGCTACCTATGCTTCTTCTCATCCCTCCCTCAGCCACCACCATCAGAATACCTTCTTCCTGTCCCAGGGCGCTTTTACATGAGCGGGTCGCCATGGCGCGAACTGCTCGCGCGATATTTCAAAATCCCGCAAGGCAGGATTAGACGAGACAGAAGTCCGGGATCATGCGTGTTGAAGGCGTCCGCGCATTGTTCACAGACGGCGAATTAAATACCTCGATTGTGAGGTATTTAATTTGCGGTCTGAAAACAATGCATGACCACCTTCAACAGACATGATCCTGGACTTCCGTCTCATCTAATCCCGCCTTGCGGGATTTTGAAATATCGCACGAGCAGGTCACGCCACGGCAACCCACTCATGTAAAAGCAGCCCCAGTCTGAGAACCACTGAAATAGGAGAAAACGTTCCCGCACTAGCACCTAATTTTCAGCAGCTTGGAAAAAATACAGTGATATCTATATCCCTATGTGATTGCAGCTTACCTCAAGCAAAGGGGAGAGGTTTCTGAATTGTGGCCTGGGACACCATCTACAGATGGGGGTGGTCATGATTTTTATTAATATCCAATACAATTTGCATGTCTTTGTTGCTCTCTCGGGTCAGAAGATTACATACAAGTCCTCTTGTATGGGGTCACACAAAAACATTTGGGAACCAGTGAGTTTGAGGATCAAAAAATTAAGACATCAGCCATTTTGTCCTGCCAAAAACAAAAACCTTGAGGCTGATTCTGCTTGCCATCCCATAGAATGAGGGCAACTCTGCTTTGGCCAAGCATAAGCAGAGTAACATACAGGGTGTGCGGGTTTCGTTTTAATTTAATTAGAAAAGGAAAAGAAAGGAAGCTGCTCTGGGATGCAGAGAAATGTAGCAAGGTGACCTGCACTCTGAAATCTCAGGAGCCGGTTTACCTGGTTTTACAAAATTAGGCCCTGAATTGCAGAACACGTAAGAGTGTTTTAATTTGTTACCAAGGCAATGAGTCAGACTGGGAAGGCAAGTCAGGAATAACATAGGATTTCAGCAGAGATGGGAGTTCAGCTATAAAACACTGTGGTTGACAGCTGACAAGGAGGTCAGAAGTCTCCAAGTCTCTTGTTTTCTTCTAGCTATCAACATTTCACCTGGAGTGGCTGCTAGGAAGGTCTGTGACCATGGAGTTCACAGGCAAATTGATTGATTTTGTATTTCTCATTGCTAGGGAAAGGCGGGGTGGGGTGGGGGGGCATATTAATGTGTCAGTGCTACGTTTAATCTGGCAATGATTCTAAAAAATGACCAGAGAAGTATGAGGCTTGTTCTTGACAGGAAGAACACTGATTCATTGCTTCAATTTTAAACCCTTCTCTTGGTCTCCTTCAGTTCTCCTCTGTTGTTCTTGCTGGCAAAACCAAGGAATTTTCAATTAATTGCTAGTTTCCATTGTATTAAAGAGGCATGATCTATACTGGAGCTGCATGGATTATTTATTTGGCAGTCACACCAAATAACCCAATCAGTATTGTGTTGGGCCATGAATAAACTCATAGAAAAAAATCCCACTTTGTAGCTTTTTGGCTTTGAAAGACTTGGACCTGCCTTTTCAAAAGTATTGGGTGCCTCAGTTTAGATGCACAACTGATGTACCTTAAAGAGGGCATGATTTTTACAAGCGTTAAAAGTTCAAGACATATAAATGAGGTTCCTTTAAGGAGTTTCCAGCGGAGAAACCAATATAAGCATGAAACCCAAAATTACTAATGACTTTGGGAAATGAGTGTCTTTGTTTTAAAATGGCAAAGTCCTCTTTTCAGCAAAACCCACATTAGGTCATTACTTTTGTTTTCTTGCCCTCCTCTAGGTCAAGTGTTACAGTGTGCTAGCTACTCACAGGTTTAGCTTAGGAAAGGGGAAAAAAGAGCTCAATGACACAACACTCTTCCCCCCTCGCAAATCCACCACTTCTTCTTTAAGCTATGTTCACTTTGTCCCGTAGCAATGCAGTCACACAGCTGCTGATTTCCCTGCTTTTCAGTAGCCTAACATGGGGTTCTTCATTGGCTAACATGGTGGCCCCCCACTCACAGCATCATCCAGGAACATTTTGGGCCCACCATGTGGGCCAGTGCGTGCTAATGCATGTCCACATGGCCGTGGCCCGTTAATTAGGTTGTGTACAGTCTCGCCCGCATCCAGATCCGCCAGCACCATAGAGTCGCATTTAGCGTGGTCTCTCAGCTGAGAGGCAGCTGCTAGAGGAGACAGTGTTCACATCATGCTCTTTCGGCAGACAAGCGGCTACCAGAGGAGACAGCAAGGCAGGGGCTGCAGGAAAGACCTTCTCTAGAGGAGATGCACCCGCACTCCTCTCTCCATTTTGGAAACAGAGCGAGGGAGGAGTGAAGCTTCTCCAGAGGATCCATGGGGCTTCTGTGCTCCCCTCGGTTCCTTTCCCAAGCAGAGTGCAGGAGCCCCAGGGATCCTCTGGAAGAGCCTTACCCCTCCCTTGCTCACATTGGTTCCTTTCCCAAATGGAGAGAGGAGTGTGTGTGAAGATCCTCTTCAGAAGGTAGTTTCTGCACCTCCTGCATCACTCTCTCCTCTTGCAACTGCCTCTCAGCTGAGAGAGCACGATCACTCTCTCCTCTTGCAGCCGCCTCTCAGCTGAGAAAACCGAGGAAAATCTCCTTCCTGCACCCCCTGCCATGCTCTCTCCTCTGGCAGCCACTTGTTAGCTGAGAGTGTGTGATGATCACTCTCTCAGCAGAGTCAGTGTGATAGTGGATAAGGTGCTGGGCTTGGACCTGGGGGACCAGGGTTCATTTTTTACCTTAGCCAATGAACTCAGTGGGTGGCCTTGGGCAAGTCACAAGCTCTCAGCTTCAGTTCCCCATCTGTAAAATGGGAACATGTCTGTGTGTCTTTCCCCATGTGTTCCTCTCATACTTGTCCATCTTAGATTGTAAGCACACTGGGCAGGGACCTGTTTCCAAACATCTGTGACTGTAAAGCACTGCAGACGCTTAGTAGCACTATAGAAATTATAAGTAGTAGTAATAGAGGGAAAGTGCTGACTGGTGCCACTGGTAGCAGCTACCACCACCATATGAAATATGCACAGGAGGCTGCCTGTTTATCAGCTCTACATGTTAAAACATGTGATGTGGGGGCTGCATAGACTGACAGAGTCCAGTGGCCTGTTGTCTCATTTATAAACACCCATGGGCTGATCCCTGCTACGAAATGAGGAACAAAAGTACTTTTTCACTCCATGCACAATTAACTTGTGAAACTTGTCACTAGAAGATATTGTGAAGGCCAATAGCATAGCTGTGTTCAAGGATTGGATAAATACTTGGAGAATAGGTCCGTGAATGGCTATTAGTCAAGTAGGTCCAGAGATGGAAGCTCTTACTGTTGGGAGCTGGGAGTGAACAGCAGGGAATGGATCGCTCCACCGTGACCTGTTGGGTACTTCTGTGAAGCAACCAAAGGTGGCCACTGTCAGAGACAGGATGCTGGGTTTGATGGACCATTGGTCTGACCCAGCATGGCACTTCTTATGAGGTGCTGGGAACGAGCAACGGCAAACCCTAGCACAAACGCAGCCTTGTCATGCTGCAATTGTCAGTAATGGCTTTCTCTAAATCAGCTTACAGAAGTAAATCACACGCTGAAGGTCTCTGTGAAAAGACAGACGGAAGCCTTCTCTAATGATTCATGTGGTGGTGGGCAGAGCCCTTTCAAGTGTTCCCTTTTCCATCTCACCTTTCACAACAATTCCACTGAAATGAAGCAATTTTGAGCCATGGCCTACTTTCTCCTCCATGGGTGGAGATACTCAGCAACCCATTCTATAGTATTTGATTTCGTACCTACCATGGGCCAAAACCAGAACGAGAGGAGCTAATCATTATTAATTCCCTCACCAGTTCCTATGATTACATAATCACATAGCTCTCCTGCTGAGTGGAGCATCAGCATACACCCAGCTTTGAGGTTTCTATATCTGTAGGCTAACCAGGAAAAAAATTATAATAATCCACCCACCATCACTCCTCCAAACAGTCCCTGAACACTTCGCTGTCCCTAGCAATTTTACAAAAGCATTTATGCTAAAACTGACTCTCCTACAGCAATGTAGGCTACCGAAGCTTTTGCTTCTAGGAATGAGGTTCTTAGATGGAAGAACAAAAATCAAAGGCAAAAAACTTTCCAGCAGTAATTAAAAATAATCACTGGTGGAGTCTGAACTGTGACTCTAAAACACCAAGACTCATGGCCATGTCAAGAGCTGGCACATTTTGTTTACAGTGTGTAGTTAAAACCATGGCACACTGATTAAACAATGTCCCAAACTGCAGACATTACAGAGGGGAAAAAACATCTTGACAGCACGAGCCAAGAGCAGTCCATCCTTAGAAGGATAAGGGTCTGACACAGACTCTGCAGCTCACAAACATATCTGCTATAGAGTTCCCACCAACATGAAATATATACCATGTCCTACAGAACTTCAGAACCAAGATGTTTCATACTGCTGACAAATCTTTCCACCAACCACCTCCCTCAAGAAGAGGAGTATTTTTTCATGCCTCTCCACAACCCACCTTTGCTTTTTACTCCCTCCTACAGAATATTGTCTGTATGAAAGAATTTGCAAATGCCAGCTAAAATCAGCTTCAGTGGTAATTCCTGAACTAGATTTACACTTCCTCCCTGTAGTTTTCACTACAAAAAGTAATACTGAAGTGAATCATGGTACGATCCATCGTGCACTATTACTGCTGTTGACCCAAGCTATTAAATGGTCAGTGTGCCACATCCCAGAGGCAGCTGCTTTCCAGGCACTGGTACTGTAAATGTTGGGTACTGTGGCATGCTTACTTTGAGTCCTTTGTGAAAACTAATCTTAAAGGACCAAGGATCCCTTGAGAAAAGAGCTGACGGAGCTGCATGGCAAATGTAAATATGTGGAACTTTGTTATCATGCAATATTTGGGAACCATGATGTGAAGTGTGTGATCACAGAATTCATACGACAATGAAAATGCTAAAATCAGTCCACAGCTAAGCTCAATCCACAAGAGAAGTGGGGGTGGGGGGGGAGTAGACAGCAGGCAGTTATGCATAGATGGCTCGTGGAGAGGACATGCCCCCCCAACCCCAGATTTTCAGAAGCCCTGTAGGAACCACATAGAACCCCTGCCCAGCTCTCACTCCTGTGCCCCACCCCCATTCACAGTTACTGGTTATCATCTATGCTATGTCTGTGTGCAGAGAGACTTGTCAAAAGATCCCAAACCAGAAGAAAGCCCGACCTGTACTGCCTTAGGGATAGTGGCCAGGCTCAGTCAGGAAACAGGGGCTTATTTCAATACAAGCTTTGCTAATGTGTCTCCTGCCTTGCACACAACAAACGGACTCCTGCCCCGGTCTTGTGGATCGTGCCCATTGTGAGTTTAACTAAAAATAAACCGTATTTGTGATTATGACAACGAAAGGCATTGAGAGTCATGGTCTCAACTGCATGTTATATCCAAATTTGTGTCATAATAGCACATGCGATACAGAGCTGGAAAAAAAAATTCACTCATCCAGTCACCAGTGGTGAGCTTATTTTATCAGCCAGCAAGAGACGTCTGTATATCCTGAATAGGGATGGACAACGCCTCTTTGGTTACTGAATCTCACTGCCCCTCTTTCGGGGGGGGTCAAAGTACCTTTTTCATAAGAGAGAGACAAAGGGTAAAAACAAACGTGACCATGCCACAGCGACAACCCAGATCAGGTCAGGAAGCTTCCGTGGACACGGTCTGGCCGGCTCAGGTTGCAGAATAAACGTTCACACAGCTGGGGCCGTGAAGGGGTGTGGAGACGCATAAACGTGTGGCCAGCCAGACCCACCCGCACGCTGAGCCCAGACCCCTGCCTTCCACCATGATGGGCAGCCATGGCAGCCTATGACAGCCACCCATAGCAGCTGGCTATGGCAGACTCAATCTGGATTAATGAGAAGAGACATGCTAACACACTGTAGCCTGCTTTGCCCCAGTTGGGCAGACCTTAGCCCAGGCTGTGACTCTGGAAGTTTCCGGGGTCACAGCCTGGGTTAGCTGCCGACATGGCCCAGGGCAATCCTGATCCAACATCTGGCAGCACCTGTACAGATGTGCAGGAGAGGTCCAGTCCAAAGCATGCCAAAGCAGGCTGCTGTCAGGTCTGTTAACACCCAAAAAGACCAGTATTCAAGCCTTGAACTTCTCTTTCCTGGTTGCCTCCCAGGAAAAGCACTTGGGAGGACAATGGGCAGACAATGGAATGACAAGAAACTCAGGGGAATGATAGATAGGAGGACTTCTGTCCCTCTTTATGCAGTTGAAGTGCTGGGAGATCTGTGCATGCATTTAGGCAGCTTATTCGCTGAGGGATGGAGCTTATTGACCAAGGGTGCACGGATTGTCTCTCTTTCTGGCTGCTGGAAATGTTGGGAGGCATGAGTTTGACAACCCTTTGTTCCTTCTTCAGGGACTAGGAGCTACTCCTCCCCCAGCAAGTACTAGCTTTGTTCACTCACACTAGTGATGAGCTGCAAAGTGTCAACACCTCACCTCCTACCAAGACTTTCTCCAGGCACCATAGAGGTGGGAATTCCGGTTCTCCCGAGAACCGATATTGCCGGTATTTGGGTGTACCGGCTTAATCCAATATTTATCTGTACCGGCATACTGGATTTTTAACTTTGGCCACTTTACCGGATTTTTTACATTGTGGCCATTGAAGTCAATAGCTGCAATAATAGCCGTAATGTAAAAAATCCGGTAACGTGGTCAATGTAAAAAAACCGGTATGCCGATACCGGTAAATCTGGTACTGGGGAGATCCGATACCGGTAAATCCGGTATCCGGTATTCTAGTATCCCTGGCTTATCCATTCAGAGGGACCCTGAAGTGTTCCCATTCGTTGTTTATCTGCTAGTTCCTAGCATATGCCTAGCTGTTATCCTATGGGAACAGATCCTGTGCTCAACTTTATGCATGTGAATAGCTTCACTGACTTGCATTTACTGTTGCTATTTACGGAGGGGAAGGGGAGGGTGGAATAGAGAGAAAGGATTGAAGATTAATATATAGGAACGTTTGTCACAGAGAATCTCAGAATCTCTAACATCCGGAAAATTACACAATCCATTACTGAAATTCACCTATCCCCCCGGGTGCAACACTTTAACTTTAATGGGACTACTCATAAGCATGCCTTTAACTTTTAAGCCCCAAAGTTTTGAATCATAAAGTCTAGTGTTCAACCCCTTGTAGGATCAAGTTATAACCCCTGATTTTCTGACCAACTTAACTTATGCCAATGTTTAACTTTGGCCAAAAGTTTCCACAGATTGCTAAATCCTTCCTATCTTTTTTGGTTTCCATAGCAGCTCACACCTCAGCTGATTCTTGCTCATTCACTTTAGCCACAAACAGCTTTTCTCTTAGATCTAAAACGAACAGGGGGAAGGGGGACAAACAAACAAAACAAAACAAAACAAAAAAACAAGGCCAATTTGGTGCACCATTCACTAGGGATGGGTTTTGTTCTCAACAATTTTCTTGGGAGAAGATTGCAATCCTCCACATGGGAAAAATAATGTGAAAAACACCCAACTGCCTGAATTCTCAGAATATAATTATATGAAAGAGACTGAAATGACAAGCTCACTTTTGACAGTTTTGTTCTATGTGACAAAGCTGAAGTTATCTCATCTGTTGAAAAGCAGAAAAACAGAATTGTAATGATAATGAACTTACATGAAAATGGCTCCTTTCATCCAATTGGATCCTAAAGTGATTCAGAAACTTTCCTAATTGATCACATATTATGTATGAATCACTTCTTCCAACACGTTCTCTGGAGGGAAGTGCTAAAGGTGGCCTGCAATGAAGATTGAGGTTTATTAGCGGAGGCCAAAATTGTATTGGTGCCAGTCTACATTGGATTCTATTCTTCTTTGAAATAGGATTAGATTTTTTCCCCCCACAGGTTTCACATTTTCAAACATATAACGTATATTTACTAGAGGTGGTTATTCAGATTTTGATTAAATCCGTAACTGCGCAGAATGAGCCTGAACCAAAACAATGTGATAACAAGTCTGCTTCGGTTTGGTTCTAAAATAAAAAAAATAATTAAGAATGACTGCACGTGCGTAAAATGGCCGCTAGACCATTCTGTGCATGCGCACCCTTTTCCAAAATGGCAGAAGCAGCATTGCCGCCATTTTGGAAAAGGGCAGCTGTTCTGCCCCTGCCTGGTGACCATTTTGTGCATTTGCAGATCGGCTGCCCTTTTCCAAAATGGCAGTGATGCTTCTGCCATCATTTTGGAAAAGGGTGTGTATGTGCAAACAGTAATTTTGTGCATATGCAGCAATTATTTTTTTTAATTATTATTTTTATTTTTTAATGGATTTAAATATGGATCCGTAATACGAATCTGTATTTAAATCCGATAACTTTGAGAAACAAAATCAAAATAAACTGATACGAATTTGCATCTGAAAGACCACCCCTGTGTAAAGACCTATTTATACATGTATTAATAGTTGATTTATTTATTTTTTTGGTCTGTAGAACAGACTTGAACATAATACAATTGCCAGAATTCATGTGGCACAAGAACCATGTGTGTGTGACATTATCATATCTGTCCCTTTGGTTACAAGTGAGAGCAGCAACATAATGTGTGAGCATCAGAGCTGTAAGGACCCTGTAAAAATATTTATCTAAACTACAATTTGCAACAGGGGGGACATTAAGACAAAAGCTACAACATCCAACAAAACGTTTTGGTTGGTAGCCTACTATAAACCTTTTATCAAGACAGATTGCAGACCGAAACCTTCACTCATCTGTTAAAACTTAAGTTGGTCTGGCAAGGCATAACATGCTTCCCTGCTCTGAAACAATGGGAGTCTGTAAATTATTGCATACCATGCCTAGCCGTTAGGAACCGAGTACCCTTCCTGCTTAACGTGCATGATAACAATTGAAGGGAGAGCAAATAGAAAATGGACTCAAAGGGTGTGAAGTCTCAGCAAACCTATCCACCTTTGCATTGGTTATCCATTTAACTTTGTATTAAAAAGTTAGTACTCATTGAGAAGTTAGGTCGGTGAGAGGTGGCAAAGTGACAAAAATGGAATCTGCTTAGAGAGACAGAGACAGGAATAAGATGCGCAAGACTGTGTCATTCCATTCCACCAGTGCTCCTGAACTGTGCTCCATAGGAACTGCCTCTGCAGATCAGAATGTAGCTTATACTCTATGTTGATCCACACTTTTGCTTCTCTAATGTGACTGCAAACAAGTGGGCTGACCATATGGTTATTTCTTGGCCACCAACAAAGTTACCCACATGAATGGGATTAGACTACAAAACGGTATAGATAAACTAGAGTCCTGGGCTGGAAGAAACAAAATAAGACTTGCTAAGCACTAGGGGTGGAAATCTAGGGGTTGGAAATTCGGATGAAAATTCTGATTCGGTTCTAGACCGAACTGAGCCAGTATTTGCTCGGATTCAGTTCATATCTGAGCAATACAGACCTAAATCCATGTCTGCCCCCAGCTCTGCCTCCCCCGGAGCCGTGCCCACCTCCTCAAGACTCCTGTCTGCCCACCTGGTGATGGGCAGGGTAGGCAGAGGTCATGGGGAGGTGGGCACTGGGCAGGGGAGGCAGAGCTGGGGGCAGAGGGGCCATGCAGAGGTGGGAAGAGGGAGAGTAGTAGTTTTACTTACCAGGCTCCAGACTCTGAACCAGCAGCCCACTGCGCCTGGCGTGGCTTTCTCAGAGCCATGCCTGGAAGAGAAAAAAAACCCATAGAAAATCACTGTGAATGTGCAAAAATGGCCACGATGGCTGTTGCACGCATGCATGGCCAATTTCCAAAAGGGTGCTGGCAGCGTCGGTGCCATTTTGGAAAACGGCAACCAGCCTGCACATGCTCAGACACCCATCCCTACTAAATAGAACTGCAAAGTGTTATACATACAACAACAAATCAGATGCACAAATATAAAATGGGGGAATAACTGCTTAGCACTGGAGAGATGGATCCAAAAGTTATGGTGGATTATGAACCGAACATGAGTGTGACAGGGTCACTGAAGTCTTTGCAGGCCCAGGCCCATGGGGCTGGAGTAAGTCCTTGCAAGTCTTTCCTCCAACCCCTCCACCTGCCCCCTTGACCCAATCCCCTCCCGCCTCCTGACCTCTATTGCTCCCACTGTCGCCCCCACACTTCTACATGTCATCAATTTCTCCCTTTCTACAGGCTCCTTCCCCTCTGCTTTCAAGCATGCCACTGTCTCCCCCATCCTCAAAAAGCCCACCCTGGACCCATCTGACCCCTCTAGTTACCAGCCAGTCTCCCTCCTTCCCTTTGCCTCTAAGCTTCTGGAACGTGTCGTCTACTCCCGCTGCCTGGACCTCCTCTCTGCCAACTCCTCCCTGGACCCTCTCCAATCCAGCTTCCGCCCCCTCCACTCTACTGAAACTGCCCTGGCTAAGATCACCAATGATCTACTTGTCGCTAAATCTAAGC
>QEPC01004381.1:8144885-8156988 GCA_003113815.1 Sphenodon punctatus | reverse complement strand
CCTGTCCCTTCACCTCGATGATGAGTCGTATGCCTTCCTAGACCAGCTTGACTGGTACTTATGCGGAGTGCTTTATCTCCTGGACATCAGAGAGCGGCTGAGAGGTTCCCTTGCTAATCCTGTGTCTCCCCTTTTGCCTTCCCTCATCTTCCCCTTCGTCCTTTCCCTAGGCTCCGACCCCGGAGCCTGACAGACCCTTCTGGTGAATCTATGTCCGGAAATGCACAATCCAGGTGGTAGGAATCTAAGCAAAAGTAAACCATCAACCTGTGCAAACCAGACAGAAATCTCTGAGCTTCACATAGCTGTCTCTCCACTATCTGTCTTAGACAATGAAGATAGCCTTCTTATTTCTCCTGGCATATCACTTACACCTCTCTTAAGAGCTTCTTTTTATGGTAAGGAAAAATGACTGGTGACTGAGTGACATAAAGGGCGTTTTTAGACAAGACGCAGTTTCTCCCAGAGTCTGGGAAAAACAAAATCATACGCACAGGGGGTGGGGGTGGGAGGTGTTAAATGTACTCGCTGCTACTGGGCACCATATAAAACAGTGGGCACCGAGGAATTCGCGCATGGATGGAGATCCTGACTTGTGAAACCCCAAAGATCTCCATCTATGTACAAGTTCTCTGGCACCCACTGTTCTCAATGGCACCCGGTAGCAGTGAGAATGTGTAACACCCCCACCACCACCACACACACACAATTTTGTTTCTCCTGGACTCTGAATTCTGAGATAAACTGCATCTTGTTGATATTGAGGTTTCACAACTCCGGATCTCCATCCATGCATAAGTTCCCTGGCACCTGCTGTTTTCAATGGTGTCTGGTAGCGGCAAGAACATTTAACACCCCACCCCAAGCATGATTTTGTTTTTCCTGGACACTGACGTTCGAAAAAAACTGAGTCTCGTCTAAAAACACCCAAAGAAAAATTGCATAAAATAAAATGAAAGTACCATTTTGGGCTGCATTAACAAGTACATCATGTCCAAGACACAGGAAATGGTGATGCCACTTTACTCAGTGCTGGTGAGACCTCATCTGGAATATGGTGTTGATTTTGAGGCACCGCACTTGAAGAAAGATGTTGTGCCCGAACTGGAGAAGATGCAGAGCAGAACAACTAGGATGATAAAGGAGCTGGAAGACAAGCCATATGAGTGTTATATGTAAGGGAGGCAATGGGAGTTCTGGTTCCGCTTTAACGAACGAACTGGCCCTGCACCTTTCCGGAGGCCGACATGCACCAGGAGACTGGTCTGGAGAAGGTAATGATCCGTCCACAACAGGGGTAAAGCCGCTACATCCCCCACCACCGGATCCCCCGCTTCAAGGCCGGTGCAGAACATCAGGTCAAGGGTATGTCCCCCCTCATGTGTCGGGCCCTTAACCCTCTGAGATAGTCCCATGGTTGTCATGGCGTCCATGAACTCACACTCTGCTCCCCCTAAACTGGCATTGGCGTGGATATTGAAATCCCCCAGGACCAAAGTCTTCGGGGATCGCAAGACCACCTCCGATACCAATTCCGCTAGAGCGTGTAGATATGCTGCAGTACAGGTAGGTGTGCGGTATACCAAAAGCAGCTCCAATCTGTCTCCCACCAAATCGATCATGAGGTGGACCCCCTCCATGCCCAAGATGATCTGCACAGGATACCACCTCCCAGACCAAGTGTCCTTAAAAACAATGGCTACACCGGCTCCCCACCCCTCTGATCTAGGCTGGTGCTGCACAGAGTAGCCGGCTGGAACAAGGTCAGCCAATATCGGCCCCGATTCATTGTCCAACCAGGTCTGTGTAATACATACAGGGATCTGCCCCTGGAGACTTATGGAACCAGAAAGATTCCGGAATGCTCTAGGGGAAATGACTTCCGATCTTGATGATCATTCACTCGATGACCTCATTGTCTTCTGGGACAGCTTGTTGGCTGAGGCTATCGACCGAACGGCTCCCAAGTGTCCGCTTCCGGAGAGCCAATGGTGGGAGTCACCATGGTTTACGGAGGATCTACACCGGATGAAGCAGGATGGATGGCGGTTGGAGCAATGGTGGCACCGGACTCATGCTAACACTGACCGATTGCAGCATAAAGCTAGTTTAAGAGCTTATGCTGTTGCGGTACGGGCAACAAAGAAGGAGTTCTTCATCTCATCTGCAAAATCATGTCCAGCTGAGCTTTTCCGGGTGGTGCAGAGGCTGGTCAGTCTGGCCTCTCTCTGCTTGGAACTGGAATTTTCCAGTGCCTGCTGTGACATGTTTGCTGATTTTTTTGTAGATAAAAATCACCCAGATTCACCATGATCTCGATGCTGCATTTAGGACAGTGGATGTACCAGAGGTACAGGAAGCCCCGCCATGTCTGTTGTTGTGGGATCAGTTTCAGTGGGTGTCGTCCGCTGACGCGGCGGGCGTCCTTGGGACTGTTCGGGCCACCTGTTGTGAATTAGATCCGTGCCCATCCTGGCTGGTGAAGGCCAGCCGGGAGACACTAGAGCCATTGCTGGTGAGGGTGGTCAATCAACGCCTCCCTTAGAGAAGGCAGGGTGCCGAGCTGTTTCAAAGAGGCGGTGGTGCGGCCTCTGCTCAAGAAGCAATCTTTGGACATTGACTCCTTGGCCAGCTATTGGCCAGTCTCTAACCTTTCCTTTTTAGGGAAGGTTATTGAGAATGTGGTGGCCTGGCAATTACAGGGGCATCTGGACCAAGTTGGTTTTCTTGATCCCTTGCAGTCTGGTTTTCGCCCCAGGTTTGACATGGAGACTGCACTTGTGGCCTTAGTTGATGACCTGCGCCGTGAATTGGATCAGGGCAGATCCTCAATTTTGATCTTACTGGATCTGTCGGCAGCATTTGATACCGTTGACCATGAGATAGTGGTGGCGAGGCTGCAGGACTGGGCTGGAGTGACTGGAATTGTTCTTGAATGGTTCTGCTCATTCCTGGCAGGGAGAACTCAGCGGATGGTTCTCAGGGAATATACCTCATCTCCCCAGAACCTCACATGTGGAGTCCTGCGGGGTTCCATTCTGTCCCCTCTCCTGTTCAACGTGTATATGCAACCATTGGGTGAGGTCATGAGAGGGGTTCGGCATATGATGTCATCAGTATGCCGAAGATACACAACTTTACCTCTCGTTTTCTGGAGACCCAGGTCCAGCAGTCTTGGTGCTTACCTGGTGCTTGGCAGCTGTGGGAGACTGGATGAGGACGAACCGTCTGAGGCTGAATCCTGACAAGACAGAGGTGATGTTGATGGGTAGGGCTGGGGGTGTATGTGGTTCCCATCACTGGCGGGGTCTGCCCCCCTCTGGCCACTCAGGTCCGTAGTCTGGGGGTGCTCCTCAACCCGCAGCTCCATCTGGATTGTCAGGTGAAGGCTGTGGCGAGAGGAGCATTTCACCAATTACATCTGGTGCGACGGCTGTGGCCGTATGTCTTGGACTCGGATCTGGCCACCATCATCCATGCTTTCATTACCTCTTGATTGGACTACTGCAACGCGCTCTACGTGGGGCTACCCTTGGCGACGGTCCGGAGGTTGCAGCTGGTGCAGAATGCGGCAGTCCGCCTCCTAACGGGGACGGGTCGCCGCAAGCACATTACACCGGTACTCCAGACTCTGAACTGGCTGCCTATTGTCTTCTGGGCCCAATTCAAGGGGTTGGTTATGACTTATAAAGCCCTAAACGGCTTGGGTCCTGTGTACCTGTGAAACCGCCTCAAGACTCAGGTCATTTTGCGGCCCTTGCGGTCATTTTGCACCAGGGGCGCCCAACTCAAAGTGCCCCGGGTATGCCGGGTGGCGACGGTGGGGAGGGCGTTCTCAGTGGCCACACCTTGGCTGTGGAATTCTCTCCCGTTAGAGAACCATCTGTCCCCTGACCTCCCCTCTTTCCACAGATGTTGTAAGACCTGGTTATTCCGCCGGGCCTTCGGGGAGGAAGTGGGTAGGATGGGGAGGGTTTTTATTGCCAGTTGCTATTTTATGGGTTGATTTTATATATTTTATATATTGTAGTTATAATGATTTTATTATGATGATTTTATTGTTGTGTTTTTATGTTATTCGCCGCCCCAAGCTGCCAAGTTGCAGGAGGGTGCGAGATAGAAATGTTTTGTAAATAAATAAAATAATAATAATAAATGCGGATTGGGAATTCAGATCAAATCTAAACTCCAAATCCACATTTAAAGTGAGGCTGGAAATCCCATTGACTCCCCACACGTAACACTAATATGGGGTTCATTATACATGTTCCAGAGCCTCAAGGACATAAGATTTAATCAGCAAGTCCACCCAAGCCTGATACTTTGATATATGAGAACCTCTTTATGTTACAGCATAGAGAGAGCCAAAGGGGACAGTAATTTGCCAGAGAATATTCCCTGTGTTGAGGACTTCTCCAGATGGAATAAAGGTTCTGCCGCCAGCCCTTGCCTAAGAGAGAGTGCCTGCATCCCACGCAAAGAGGGGACATGGCCAACAACACTTTAGTCTCTCTTCTGTTCATGAAAGCCATGGGACACAGAGAGGATACATTCATAAAACCCCCATTGTTCTAGGAAAAACCCCTTGGGGGGAGCTCTACTCATCTGGGGGTGAAAATAAATGGATGATAGCCTGAAAGAATACCGTGTTCAGCCCAGGCAACCCCCCACTCAGGTGGCTTCGTGCAACAAACCCAATACATGGGCAGGCACTGCGTTCCACCCACCACCACCCCTTCCTCATGACTCGCAGCCTTGGGGAATTCTGGGTCCAGGAAGCTATCCCCACTGTTTGCTTCCGGTTGGTGGTTTTTTTATTTGTTTGGCTTTTTTTTTTCCTTTTGGAGCATGTTTTTTGTGTGCTCAAAAGTGAAAGTAAACAGTAGAATCCCCAAGGAGAGCAAGAGTGGTGAGTGCACAACCGCTGGGCCCACTCTAGGCGTTCTGGCTGCACAGAGGCTTCATGAACCCTAATAGATGAGGGCGGACACGTGGGTGAACATGGGCCCAAATTGGCCCATCTGGCGATGCCCCAGGACTATGCTGTGGGTGGAGGCTCTTTGGTGCATGGGAGCGTGAATCTCATGACCACCTAATAAATGGGCAGCGAACACAGGCTGAAAGCTGATGTGGGCTATCATCTCATTTATAAACACCCTGCGTTTTTGCTGTCCCACATACCTATGCTTTCGCATGTCAAGGGATTCCCCTGGCCACTCTCCCTCTCTACATTCCTGTTCTAGTTCCCGGAGCATACAGCAATGCCTATATGCATTCCCTGCATGCAACATTCCAAAAGAGGAAACAACATAGAGCATCTCTGTGCTCTAGTGCAGGAGGGATTGCTACACACGTACTCTCTGGTCAGTACTCTATGATCAATTGGTGGCTTGGAGGGATGTCAAAAGTAGTGACAATGGCTATGGGGAGCAACGCCATGGGGAAAAATTCACACAACAACATTGTCACTAAAAAGACTCATCCCCTGAACAGAAAACCCTAGGAACAGAGGGCCAGAGAAACCAGGATCATTATTGGGACATTTTTATCTGTCTTGTTTGATTTACCTTTTTGTTTTATTGTTATATTTGTTGTTGTTGTTGTTTTTGTCTTGTGATGATACTCTGTCTGGTATTTTGTTTGGACCTAATTTGCCTAAACAATTACATAGTTATATACATATTGTAAAGGTGCTTGGTAGCCCACCCAGTACTTGCTCATGGGCTAGAGCTATTAAAGTGACCTTTTTTCAAGACTTGGAATCTGTTCATGCAGAGAAATTAGGCAGTTGTATTTATTAAGTTATGTGATTTATTAATTATTATTATTATTATTAGCAAGCATTTCTATAGCACCAGCAATGTACCTGGCGCTTTACAAATTAACTGAACAGACACGGCCCCTGCCCTTGGGCTTACAAACTTAGAGACGGGGGGGAGACGAAGGAAAGGGAACAGAGGAAGAGACAGAGGGTGTAACATTGACAAAGATGCGAGGTCCCAGGTGCACGCGCTTGGCTTGGTTACATCAAGAATGATGACTGGTTGGGCCATGTGGTGAGAATATGAGTACACAGACCTCGGGTAACAGATTGTACCGGATGGAGGGTATCAGCAGGAGTTAGGTGAGGGGAGCAAGGAGTTGGGGAGGGCAGAGCAGAAGAGGTGGGTCTTGATTTGAAGGTACGAAGGGAGGGGGCAAGGCGGATGTGGGCAGGGAGGGAGTTCCAGGCATGGGGGGCAGCTAGGGAGAAGGGACGAAGGCAGTTAGGGGAGCAGGGGAGGCGACGGAGGGCGAGAGAGGGGACAGAGGAGGAGTGGAGTTCATGGACTGGAGTAGAGAGGGAAATTAGCGCAAAGAGGTAGGGGGGAGCAAGGTTGTCAAGAGCTTTATAGGTGAAGACTAGGAGTGTGTTCAGGATTAGTTCAGGAAGGGGGAGCCAGTGAAGAGAGGAGAGGAGAGGAGAGGAAGGGGCTGCATGTGGTTGAAGCAATAGGCGAGGTGGATGACCCTGGCAGTTTTGCACAGAGATAAGGGGAGAAAGGGGGAGGCCAGTGAGAAGGAGGTTACAGTAATCGAGGTGAGAGATGGCCAGGGCTGCATGAACAAGGGTTTTGGCAGAGGAGACAGAGAGAAAAGGGCGAATCTTAGCAATGTAATGGAGGGAGAAGTGACAGGATTTGGCAACAGAGTCGATGTAGGGTTTAAAAGAAAGGGGTGAGTCAAAGATGAAGCCTAAGCTACGGGCTTGGGGAACGGGAAGAATGGTGACCCCATCGATGAGGATCGACAGGGAAGAGGGAGAGGAAGGATGAGGGGGGAAGATGAGTTCACTTTTAGGCATGTTGAGTTTGCGTTGATGTTGAGACATCCAGGTAGAGATGTCAGAGAGACATCTGGTCAGATGAGCTTGGATAGATGGAGATGGAGAGAGAGAGAGAGAGAGAGAGAGAGTTGAGTGTCATCAGCATAGAGGTGATATTGGAAGCCATGGGAGGCAATGAGTTTGCCTAGGGACAGGGTATTATTTATTTATTTATAATAGATAGAGTGTAGGGTATAGATAGAGGAGAGGGCCAAGGACAGAGCCTTGAGCAACACCAACCAAGAGGGGAAGGGAAGAGGAGGTGGAGTTGGCAAGAGACACATTGAAGGAACGGTCAGAGAGGTAGAAGGAGAGGTATTGGGAGTTCCTCCTTGATTATGTGTTAATTTTTGTTAATGTAATTTTCTTTTGTTGTTTGATGGGTGGACACAGTAAGTAATTTGATTTGGAAGTTCTAATTGGTCATTTTTAATCTTATATTTTATTCTTTCGGGTGTACTAATCTTGGATACCAGTATTATGGGTTATTTTATTGATGTTTTTGTTTATGATATTTGTATGAATATTCTTTTTTGACATGACCCTTGGTCAAATCAATAAATTTATTATTATTATTATTATTATTGGGACCTAGAAGTGGTAAGAGTTTTACATAACACTCAGAATGCGTGTTTGGGCCGGTATCCACGCCAAAAGAGTGTTGTGAGAATGCAACTCTAGTTAGAGCAGCTAAGAGGCCTCAGGTCCAGCAACCAATTGCCTCCAATATGTCAAATGGAACATCTAGTCCTGACCCAGAAGGAAAAGTGCTACCTACTGACTCATGGACACCACTTCTTGTGGTTTTCTATATTATTTGCCTTGCACATAATGCCTCTTATACAAGCATGTAAGAGCAACCATTAGTAATGAGAGACAACTTGGTAGGTCTAGTCCAGACAAGCTGAAGAGATAAATAACTCGATGTCAGTTCTTTCATGTTTATTGTCTAGATAGCATTTGGCTTTACTGGGATACAGATGTAGAGGAACAAGGAATGCACAGTATTCCTCAAGTTAGTCTCACCTGTGTATTGTTTCTCCTCTGGAAAAGAGATGAAAGAGCAATGCTAGAAACAGGAGGAGGATTCCTGAGCTCATTTAAGTCACTAGGAGTTTTGGTATTGACATCAGTGGGGACAGAATTTTGTGACTGCAACATGGGGCATTAGGTGCAATTATTTACTCCCAACTTGGTTTTCAAATATTTGCAGCTGTATCCAGTGATTTCTCTTAAGTCACTTCATTCTTCTTCCTTGCTTATTTCTCTTTCTTAATTGCTATTTTAATACCCCTACCCTCTCTTCCTTTTAATTCCAATTATATAAGTATGCAATCCTGTAATAAACTAGTGTCAACAATGGGGAAGTTATAACTAGTTCATTTAATATAATTATAGTGCATGTTTCTTCCAGCTATGATGAAGAGATGCTTTGAATGGTTTTGTTTGCTATATATACATTTAATTAGCTTTTCCTTTGTAGGATGGGAGATTCTGACAGGTGGGACAATTGCCATGGCTCAGCCTAAAACCAGATGAAAAAAATCAGAACCAAAAAATAGATTCCTTCCCTGATCTCTCCTCAGTGCACCAATAATTCTCAAAACACAAAGAACTAAATTCTACTCTCTCTCATGCTCTGCGTAAGCTCATTGAAGTCAGTGGGAATTGAATTGAGCGCAAGCGAGGACAGAATCCTGCCCAAAGATTTCATATTGATGAGATCACAAGGAGTCATAAAATCCCATAAACTTACATTTTGGTTTGTCTTATTATTTCCTCTGGGTCTCATAGCAATGTTGTGACTTGTAATTAAAAATTGTCTGGAATCAGGATACCACATACTCTCAAGTAAGTGATTCCTTCAGCGCAGAACATGGGGCAATTTCCCATTGTTTCTAACCACTCATTCTAATCAGAAACAACTAACTGTTAACCATAAAGAAGATGGAGGACAATTGGTAGGCCAAGACCAGAGACCCACATTCACTGCATTTTCCCTGTTGCCGCCAATAGGAAAAACACAGTGAGTATGGGTCCTTGGCCAAGACTAGGCAATGGGTTTAAAGTTGCAGGATTGTAGGTTTTGGTTAAATATTGGGAAAGCCTTTCTGAATGTAGGAACAGTGGGAACAAGTTGCCTAGGGAAGCTTGGAATTCTCCTTCATTGGAAGTTTTTAAGAAGAGACTGAGTAAACCATCTCTCAGGGATGATTTAGAGAATAGGCTTGGACTGGATATGATCAGTGAGGTTCATTCCAGTCCTCTGATTCTATAAACATTGTGCGTTTGAAACTTCAGAATTAACTATGATGTGAGGTTTTTGTTCAACTCGTGGGGAAAAGAGCTGATAAAAAGAAAAGGCTGTGGGGAAATCATGGGCTAGAGAAGGAAAGGTTTCCCCACATTAATGAACTGCACAGACCTACTTAAACTACTTTAAGGTAAAAATGTGGCTTTGAAAACTGAATCCTACTTGTGAAAGAGGATAAAATCAAAAGGGGAAAACAGAGTTGTGGACTCTGACTTGCACACCTCACAAAGTTTGTGGGTTCTGCAAAATGTGGAACTCCACAATAGTCCATGCTCTAGTCATCTCTGACTTTCACTACTGTAACTGCCTCCTTACTGGTCTCCCCTGCTGTAACCTCACACCCCACATCTCCGTTCAACACTCTGCTGCCAAAGTCATCCACCTTGCCTGTCGCTTTGACCACATTAAGCCCTGCCTCTGTGCCCTATTGCTGGCTCCCTCTACGTGAACACGTTCAGCACAAACTCCTGGTCTTCACCTTCAAGGCTCTTCATGGCCTTGCTCCCCCATATCTTTCCGCTCTTCTATCCTGCCACACTCCTGCCCAGGAGGTTTGCTCCTTCTCTGCCCCCACCCTCACCTGCTCAGTGCAACCCCTTGCTCCTCTAAACAGCTTTGGCCTTTCTTTCTTGCTACTCCCCATCACCTGGAACACTCTCTGGATACATATGTTATGCTCTCTCCCTCCCAATTTTCAAATCTCTCCTGAAAACCTACCTTTTCCATCAGGCTTTCTCTGGCTTCTGAAAACCTACCTCTTCTGCCACTGGCTTCCCCTAGCTCGTCATGAGTGAAATTGTATCCCCCACTCAGAATTTCTTCTCTATAACTAAGTTACTACGTTAGTTCCCTTCCTGTAACTAAGTTAAGTACATGCACCTGCAACTTCTCAACCTCATGAATGTATCCTCCTTGTCCCTCCCGATTCACCTCTCCCTTGTCTCCCCCTACCTTGTCTTTCTTAAATGATAAGCCCCCTGGGGTAGGGGCCTGTCTGTAACTATTGATTATACAGTGCTAGGTACACTGCTGGTGCTATATAAATAAAGTAATAAAATAATAATATAATTAATTAAAAATATCCATTCTACTTGGTGCAAAAAAATATGGATGATGGTTTGAATACTATTACCTAATTAGCCCCTTGCCTCCCCAAACCACTACAAGAGACGCCTCATATGAGGTGAAGACTTCGTTACTTGAAAGATGAACGAATACTAAAATTTACTTGGCTTGCTACCTGAATGTTTCTCCCAATGCATTGTCATCACAGATATTCTACTGAAGTTGCTGCTGAAGTCATAGTCACAGTTCTACCTCTTCCAGTTCATTAAGCATGCTTGGAAGGCCTCTTCATTGAGCCTTCAGATATATAGACACCCTCTTTACCACTATTCATATTGTGATTCATGGAGGGTTTGACCCTGCACTGTAGACGTCAATAATGTTTTGCAACTGATTTCAAAAGGCATTTGGTTTGGCCCATAGCACCATAGGTGTGGTCATCTTAATTACAGGTATGAGGGAGACAAGGTCTCTGCCCCAAGGAGTTTACAGTCAGAAATAGCCAGATACTCAACAATGAGGGGAAAAGACAAGAGCAGAGAGAAACGTAAGCAAAGCCAGTGAGTTCCAGGTAGGGTTTGAATCAACGAGGCTGCTTTGCACACAATAGTAAAAGGGACATCCGAATATAGAAAAAAAAAGGGCGAGTGGCGGGTCAGAGGAGAAGGGTGCTGACTTGGGAGTGGGATGAAAGGGAGAGTCAAGGGTGGAAGGCAGGGTGTGAAAGAGATGTTGGAGGAAATTAGGTGTAAGGAGGAGCAGGGCTGTGGAAAGCCTGACAATGAACCGCTTCAGCTTAATCTGAAATGAAGAAAGGAAGGCAGAGCCAAGGGGACCCAACTGGGAGAGAGATACAGTCATTTCTGTTCAGTTCAATAATACCTTATTACCACGACAAGCTATCCAAGCGCTACCAGAGTGTGAAAAAGGACAGACCCCTCAGGTCACTGTCAGGGGTGACTCTCATCATGTGTTTAGAAACCCTGTGTTCGGGCATGAATCCCCATTTATCAGAGCTGTCCAGTTTTGATTTGGAAGCAGGTTGTAAAACAGCACACCACCATCTCCCCTGGCTCTTTCCTCTCTCCCAAAGCTGTGCAGTTTTACTGCTGAAATCTTTCCTCGCCGTGTCAGCAACAAGAGAAGCAAATGTCTGCCTTGATGCATTGTGATTAAAGAAGAGAGTAGAGGGACAACCAAGATAGGCATAAGGGGGGGTAAGACACCTTGATCCCAGTGGCGGCTGGTGGGTTTTGAGCTTGGTGGGGCAGTAAGGCCAGCGCAACCTTATTGCTGGCAGAGCTCTAGGGTGGGGCTTGTCCATTGTAGGCTGAGCTTGTACTAACTAGTGCAAGTGTCTGCAAAATTATTCCAAAACCTGATCACATATTTAACATATACAAAACCTCAGGGCCACAACAAAATAGCTGCAGCATGCAGTTCCGGGTAAAGTAGAATGGCAGATTACACATTGCTATTGCACTGTCCAGGAATTTCCCCCTCCCCCAAAGAAGAAACCTGAAAAAAAGCTGCATTAAAAAAGAATGACAGAAACCCGATTTTCTACCCCTGTTCCCCACCAGCCACCCCCAAGAGACTGGGAACAGAAGCTCTTTTTGGCACAGGACATAGAAAGATGGCACATCTGTTGGCACAGACCACAATGGTCCAAGCAAGGCAACAAAATACACAGCAGTATAATGAAGAATTAAAATAAACAACACAGGCCAGCTGGAAATACCAAAGACCTTGCCCCCCCAAAAAAAACAGGGTGCCTTCTTAGTTAAAATATTAACAGCAATAGTAATAGTGAGCTATTATAATAGTGATTCACTCAGAATGGATCCAAAGAAGCCCAT
>QEPC01004381.1:8110644-8141473 GCA_003113815.1 Sphenodon punctatus | reverse complement strand
GGCATAACCCAGCAGCAAGGAGTTCCAAGGGTTAATGTTGGATGGACATTACATTACTTAATCAAGCAATTTCAGTTAGGTTAGGCAGGTTATAATCACCTCCTCTGCCAGGTTTAAAAGCAGGCAGACAACCTTAAACCTCACTTACAAGCAGTTTTAGCAAAGACAGACACACACACACACGCAGCAGAGGTTAAGAATACTGCTTCAGAAAGAAGGGACTTGCTGCATGTATGTTGGAGGGACCCCAATCCCTGCTTCAGAAGTCCCTTCTGAAGCAGTATTTTTGCCCTCTGCTGCGTGTGCGTGTGTGTGTGTTGCGGGGGGGAGGGCGGGATTTCAAGGCCCATGAATCACCAGACTCACAGTTACATCACATTTCCAGCATTGTGAACACCCCATACTTCCTAAGATCACCAGACTCAATTTACATCTCAGGATTTCCAAAGCACCAAATTTCCAGCATTGTGAACACACCTAACTTCCTAAGATCACCAGACTGCCAATTTACCAGGATTTATCAGGATTATCAATTTATCAGGATTAGCAATTTATCAGATTTATCAATTTATCAGGATTTCCAAAGCACCACATTTCCAGCATTGTGAACACACATCAGGATTTCAAAAGCTCAGTTTTATCAGAAGCATCACATTTGCAGCACTCCACATCATAACATCAAGTGAACAAAAACCACATTCCAACTCCCCCCGCCCCTCCAATGTGCCCCTCACCCCCCATCCCCAGCAGCCACAACTTAACCTTGGCAGTCCACACAAACTACTTTCCAGCAGCAGGGAGCAGCGGTGAAACAACGAAGGGACCATTTTAAAAAAGAGTAGCCACACAACCAGTGGACTCACAAATTTACGAAAGGTCATGATGCAAACAGAGCAAGCAAAGCAAACCATTTAAAGGCAACATTAAGCCACCCCTCCCCCATTCCCAGCCCAGGGGGGTGAACCTCAGGAGAGGGTGCATGGTGAAGGAAAAAGCCTATGGGGGNGAGAGAGAGTTGAGTGTCATCAGCATAGAGGTGATATTGGAAGCCATGGGAGGCAATGAGTTTGCCTAGGGACAGGGTATTATTTATTTATTTATAATAGATAGAGTGTAGGGTATAGATAGAGGAGAGGGCCAAGGACAGAGCCTTGAGCAACACCAACCAAGAGGGGAAGGGAAGAGGAGGTGGAGTTGGCAAGAGACACATTGAAGGAACGGTCAGAGAGGTAGAAGGAGAGGTATTGGGAGTTCCTCCTTGATTATGTGTTAATTTTTGTTAATGTAATTTTCTTTTGTTGTTTGATGGGTGGACACAGTAAGTAATTTGATTTGGAAGTTCTAATTGGTCATTTTTAATCTTATATTTTATTCTTTCGGGTGTACTAATCTTGGATACCAGTATTATGGGTTATTTTATTGATGTTTTTGTTTATGATATTTGTATGAATATTCTTTTTTGACATGACCCTTGGTCAAATCAATAAATTTATTATTATTATTATTATTATTGGGACCTAGAAGTGGTAAGAGTTTTACATAACACTCAGAATGCGTGTTTGGGCCGGTATCCACGCCAAAAGAGTGTTGTGAGAATGCAACTCTAGTTAGAGCAGCTAAGAGGCCTCAGGTCCAGCAACCAATTGCCTCCAATATGTCAAATGGAACATCTAGTCCTGACCCAGAAGGAAAAGTGCTACCTACTGACTCATGGACACCACTTCTTGTGGTTTTCTATATTATTTGCCTTGCACATAATGCCTCTTATACAAGCATGTAAGAGCAACCATTAGTAATGAGAGACAACTTGGTAGGTCTAGTCCAGACAAGCTGAAGAGATAAATAACTCGATGTCAGTTCTTTCATGTTTATTGTCTAGATAGCATTTGGCTTTACTGGGATACAGATGTAGAGGAACAAGGAATGCACAGTATTCCTCAAGTTAGTCTCACCTGTGTATTGTTTCTCCTCTGGAAAAGAGATGAAAGAGCAATGCTAGAAACAGGAGGAGGATTCCTGAGCTCATTTAAGTCACTAGGAGTTTTGGTATTGACATCAGTGGGGACAGAATTTTGTGACTGCAACATGGGGCATTAGGTGCAATTATTTACTCCCAACTTGGTTTTCAAATATTTGCAGCTGTATCCAGTGATTTCTCTTAAGTCACTTCATTCTTCTTCCTTGCTTATTTCTCTTTCTTAATTGCTATTTTAATACCCCTACCCTCTCTTCCTTTTAATTCCAATTATATAAGTATGCAATCCTGTAATAAACTAGTGTCAACAATGGGGAAGTTATAACTAGTTCATTTAATATAATTATAGTGCATGTTTCTTCCAGCTATGATGAAGAGATGCTTTGAATGGTTTTGTTTGCTATATATACATTTAATTAGCTTTTCCTTTGTAGGATGGGAGATTCTGACAGGTGGGACAATTGCCATGGCTCAGCCTAAAACCAGATGAAAAAAATCAGAACCAAAAAATAGATTCCTTCCCTGATCTCTCCTCAGTGCACCAATAATTCTCAAAACACAAAGAACTAAATTCTACTCTCTCTCATGCTCTGCGTAAGCTCATTGAAGTCAGTGGGAATTGAATTGAGCGCAAGCGAGGACAGAATCCTGCCCAAAGATTTCATATTGATGAGATCACAAGGAGTCATAAAATCCCATAAACTTACATTTTGGTTTGTCTTATTATTTCCTCTGGGTCTCATAGCAATGTTGTGACTTGTAATTAAAAATTGTCTGGAATCAGGATACCACATACTCTCAAGTAAGTGATTCCTTCAGCGCAGAACATGGGGCAATTTCCCATTGTTTCTAACCACTCATTCTAATCAGAAACAACTAACTGTTAACCATAAAGAAGATGGAGGACAATTGGTAGGCCAAGACCAGAGACCCACATTCACTGCATTTTCCCTGTTGCCGCCAATAGGAAAAACACAGTGAGTATGGGTCCTTGGCCAAGACTAGGCAATGGGTTTAAAGTTGCAGGATTGTAGGTTTTGGTTAAATATTGGGAAAGCCTTTCTGAATGTAGGAACAGTGGGAACAAGTTGCCTAGGGAAGCTTGGAATTCTCCTTCATTGGAAGTTTTTAAGAAGAGACTGAGTAAACCATCTCTCAGGGATGATTTAGAGAATAGGCTTGGACTGGATATGATCAGTGAGGTTCATTCCAGTCCTCTGATTCTATAAACATTGTGCGTTTGAAACTTCAGAATTAACTATGATGTGAGGTTTTTGTTCAACTCGTGGGGAAAAGAGCTGATAAAAAGAAAAGGCTGTGGGGAAATCATGGGCTAGAGAAGGAAAGGTTTCCCCACATTAATGAACTGCACAGACCTACTTAAACTACTTTAAGGTAAAAATGTGGCTTTGAAAACTGAATCCTACTTGTGAAAGAGGATAAAATCAAAAGGGGAAAACAGAGTTGTGGACTCTGACTTGCACACCTCACAAAGTTTGTGGGTTCTGCAAAATGTGGAACTCCACAATAGTCCATGCTCTAGTCATCTCTGACTTTCACTACTGTAACTGCCTCCTTACTGGTCTCCCCTGCTGTAACCTCACACCCCACATCTCCGTTCAACACTCTGCTGCCAAAGTCATCCACCTTGCCTGTCGCTTTGACCACATTAAGCCCTGCCTCTGTGCCCTATTGCTGGCTCCCTCTACGTGAACACGTTCAGCACAAACTCCTGGTCTTCACCTTCAAGGCTCTTCATGGCCTTGCTCCCCCATATCTTTCCGCTCTTCTATCCTGCCACACTCCTGCCCAGGAGGTTTGCTCCTTCTCTGCCCCCACCCTCACCTGCTCAGTGCAACCCCTTGCTCCTCTAAACAGCTTTGGCCTTTCTTTCTTGCTACTCCCCATCACCTGGAACACTCTCTGGATACATATGTTATGCTCTCTCCCCTTATACACATCTAGATGTGTATAAGAGACAGCCCCCAGTCTGCTCCCACTATCCCCCAAAACCCCCGTCTGCCCCACTGTTCCCAAAAAAAACCACTCCTGAGTTAACCCCCGCTGCTCTCCTCAAATCCCTGCACTCCCCACAACTGTTCCCAAAATCCCTCCACTCCCGAGTTAACCCTCCCCCTCTCCCCAAATCCCCCCACTCCCAAGTTAAACCCCCCCCTTCCCCGCGCCCCCAAATCCCCCTTGAGAAAAAATAAATTTCTTACCTGATGCCTCGCAGCAGACACGTCCGGGCCCTCAAGTTCAATGGCTGCAGCTTGGAGCAAGTAAGCGAGCAAGGTCTGAAAGACCCCGCCCACCCGCAAAATTCCTGCCTTGCACAGCCGCAGCAAGGTGGGAGCTTGAGAGAGGCGACTTGCAAGCCACCCCGCCAAGCAGTTGCAATGGCCTGGGCAATGGGTTCCATTGGAACCTATTGCCCAGGCTGGCCACACACCCCCCAAAATGCATGTAATTTAGTAGGTCGGCACTGGTGTCGACCTACGAGAACCTGCAGCTGCGCCTGCATCCTACAGGCAGCCACGGGCAAACTTGATCCCAGTTTTCAGGCTGGCGCACGCATGCGCAGCCTGGGGAACACTGCTGCGCCCTGAAGAGCGCCTTCAAACTTAAGGACAGTGTATCGTGCGCATGCGCGGCAGCCTGGGGAGAACGTTGGCTTTCCTTTGAAGCATGTGGGGCATGTCAGCGAGCCGTGCGGCACTCTGACAGGACCTTAAATGATCCTCCCAGTTGCGGATCATTTCTAAAGGTCCTGTCAGTGTGCTGCGCGGCTTGCTGTGCCCCGCATGTTTCAAATGGAGAGGGAGTGAGTGAGTTGCTGCGCAGCGCTGGGGACTTGTAGGGCACTGCCCCCAGCACCAAAGCAAGGGGCCGCCGCTGCTTGATCCCTTCTCCTTGGTCATGTCCAAGGGTTCCCCCAGTACACGTTCCTTGTCTCTCATCCATACATTCTGGAGGGGGTGTTGTATGTCGGACGGAAAGGACAGGGAGTGTGAAACCCAGGACTGTGCAATCTGGTCATGCAACAATGCCTTCTGCTTTTCATCCAGTGTACACCACCCTATCCAAGAAACGCACAGGGCTTGGATGGCTATGGGGAGGGGATAGAGGAAAGAAGAGAGTTATGTGCTCTCAAGTGTTGGAGGGGACAATTATGGGATGGATCAGTTGTTGCACCCCTAGAGGAGAGGCAGGATGGTCAGAAAAGAGAAGAACTAGCCGCCCAGAGATTAGTAACCAAGACAGCAGAAGGAAGAAGCTGTGAGATTTAACCTTGGCCTGGTTAGCATCGGAGAAGGGCAGAGAGGGGCTGAAGAGCTAGGATAATACACGGTGGATGTTATCAAACAAAACGATTGCCCGCTGGAATCTGTGTTTGGTTTGTGCAGACCCCGTGCAACCCCCAAGCACATGTTTAGCACATCCAGCCCATATTTCATGTGCTTGCAGCAGCTTCAACCAGTGGCACGAGCAATCTCCCACCCCACAGCTGCATCTCAGTTGAGAGGCATGCTAAATATTTCCCCCTGACCCCACCCCAGTCTTCCCCTCCACCTCCCAGCTGGTTAGGCACACTAGGCAGTAATCTATGTGGTTGCAGACCTGGTTGCCAGCAAGGCTGCAGGCAAACCTAACTGATGAGTCACAGACATGTGGGCAGGGCACCCATTAGCCATGATTGGCCATGTCCCTGGACTCTGCTGTGAGTGGCAGCTCTGTGTTGACCACCTGGAGGATGCCTAATGGACAGGCAGATGGGAACGTGCCCAGTGAAGGCTAATGTGCCCAGTGAAGGCTAATCATCTCATTTGATTCCACCTTCTTTCTTGCTATAAAGAGTTTGTGAGACTCTTCCCTTCTAAAGGGAGATTTCTTTCTTTCATTAGAGAGGCTGATGTGAGCAGCATCTCATCAAGGACAGAGTATTAGCAAGCCTTGGTGTTGTTGACACAAGTAAAGGCAGCAGTTAATGCAGAAGGCACTGCCTGGAGATAGATTTAGAGCCTCAGTGCTGATAAGCAAAACAGCTCTCTCTCACATGGATGTCCAGTAATGTCTTTTGTGCCTGTTAACTTCAGAAGCTATTAGAGCAGACTGCAGACCTTTGGTTTTAATGAACCTGACAACTCCCTCTCTGACATTTTGATTGTCCTTTTGCTATCTTGTACCCTAGAGTTGAAACAAATAGCACGTTTCGTTATGTATTGATGGGTATTATTCACATTTTGTTATAGCTATCCAATTTATATCCACAATTGAAATCGATGTTCACAGATCCATGTATTTATTTTTTGGTTATTACATTTTAGCTACTGTATGCGCAACAGCAGTAATAGTACCAAGGTAACTAAACAATTGAACCACCCCATAACCAACCCAGAACAGCCAAAAGGGATATCAAATGAAGCAGGAACCGGATAGCAGTTATCTGCTTGAATGCTACAGTTCAAAACATGTGAATCTGGTGAACAAAATATTCACTGTGGATATTCACGTCTGGTCTAACACACCCTTTACCAAAATGGACAAAAGGCTTGAACCCAGTGGTGTTTTATAGTGAGGGTTTGCTATACCTGAGCTACATCCTCACCCCACCATGAAAGCCATCTACATACCTATGAGCAGGTGGTTTTACCATTCACTAAAAATATAGCCCACACCTTGTGAAATTTCCAGACTTGACCACTTATTTGGAAACAATAATAATAATTGATAAAGTCATATAAAGATCAGTTCAACTCCTCTTCTCCAAGACTGGGTGCTCCCTTGGGTTCCTCCCTCAAGGTTGCCCAGCCTACATTTTTGAACTTCCCTCCAAAAACAGTTGCTCTCACCTCCCTTATACAGTATTCAGGTGGCGTGATGAGTCATCAAACCCTGTGAGTAAACAGAACCAGCTTTCTCCCGTCAGCACCTGTTAATGGGGTCAGGCCTGCTGCATTATCTTAAGTGAATCAGTTGACCCTGCTTGTTTAAATGCAACCAAAACAGTTCAATGGGCCTTACTCACTGTTCATCAAAATTACCTCATGATAAACACATCTTGTTTATCAGAGGTTCTAAGATGACTATTATCATAGCATGTTACTAAAGCTTGCATCAGCAAAATGCAAACAATGCTTTGGATTGCAAAGTGAGTCCTTCACCTGCTTACAGCACCCATGAGCTTTGGTCTCTCTTTACAGGATATCAAGAGAATAAGCTAGCAACAGTACAGATAAATCTCTAAAAGTAACTAATGAGTACTAATGAGTAGGGTTGCCACCTGTCCCAAGGACAAAAACTGATCAGTACTAATTTGAATAAATTTATCGGCATTTATGTAAATGTATGGACATTATTACAATTTATCATTTCTACTATTATTCCCATTTTACAGATGGGGAACAGACAAAGATAGAAACTTGCCCACAGCCACCCAGTGAGTTCGTGGCTAAAATGTAAGGCGGCTAAAATGTAAGGCTATGTATCGGGGCAAATATTTGTAACTATGGATTTAGTGTTTGTGTTTATCTTTGCCTGTGCTTTCCCCACTGTTGCTAATGTGGAAAACACAGTGAACATGAAGCCTTGAGGATGGGTTAATTTAGTGCAGAGGTGCAGTGAAGCTCTGCCACTTTGGCAGACCTATAAGGAAAGGAAAATACTGTTTAAATTGCTGCTAAGTCTGCTACCAATTTAAGAAGGGGGCACTGCTTTGGGGGAAGGGTGGAGAATGAGGCTGGTTGATCGGGAGGTTGTTATCTTGGGGAGGGGAAAATGGGGCATAGGTCTGGCTCCGGGAGATAGTTGGCTTCAGGGAGACTGAGACATGTGGCTAGTTTCAGAGAGGGGGAAATGAAATATGGAACTAGCTCGTGGGATGGGTTGCTGGCTTGGGGATGTGGCAAAGGGACATGGGACTGGCTCAGGGGGTTCACTGGCTTGTGGAGGGATTGCTGTCTCAGGTAGTGGGGGAATGAAGCTGTCAGGGATTCACCATTTCTCCCTGGCTGAGCTAGGGCCTGGCTGCAGTGCTGAAGACTGTAGATCTGAGACAGCGGCAGCCCTTGCAGATAGGGAGGGCTCACTACAGACTCCCCGAGCAGGAGGCTAACAGTGTCAGAGAGCTCTGGCTCTGAGCTGGATACGTGCTGCAGTTTTGGGGGTCACCTCAGATACTATGTTTGGGGGGGAATTTTAGGTTCGCTCAAAACCTGAATATGCAGTCCTGTTATTTATATTTTGAATACGGAAGCCAAAGAGGGATTTTTTTGTGTGTTTGAGTTTTACTGAAACCCAAATGCACAGCCCCAATAAAATGGGATTTCAAACCTAGTGTCTCAAGTCCAAATACACCTCATGCACTAGGCTACATTGGCTCCTCAGAATAACCCATTGCTAACGCTAGGTGCTTTTAGATAAGCACCTCCCTACCCACCTATTGTATATGTTGCAGAGCACCCATAGGGCACCACTGCAGCCCTGTAACATGTATAGTACGTGGATGGTGGGTGGTGAGGTGCTTGTCTAAAAGCATCCATTGAGGCTGGGCTAAAAAATAAAGGAGTGCAAGGAAGGAGATTTGGGGGCAGAAATTGGGTACAGAGGTAAGCTAGGTGGGGGCAGAGGCTGGATCTACCTTAGTGAATGGGATCCCTGTCTCCCTTTTATTACCCCGACTCAGTCTGTGCAGTGTCTCACCTCTCCCCTCCCTGCTCTTGACTCAAGCACAGGAACTGCTTGCAGTCTACTGTCACCATCCTTCCTTCCCTTCCTGAGCCTGAAGCCGGGCAAAGCAGATGTTTAATGCACCAGTGCTGTTTGGAAACATAAACCTGACTTCAGGGCCGGCCTTAGAATTTTCACAGTCCAGGGTGAAAACAAGGGCATTTTTAGAGACACACTTTTTTCACCTGAACGTAAGAGTCCAGGTTCTGCAAACTCCCGCACAGGGAGTTTAAACGCTCTCCCCCACCCCCACCCCACTCCACTGGAAGTCGCCCATGCACCATTGCAAACAATAGCGCCGGCAACTCCCACATGTTTTGTGAAGCGGACATGGTAAGCAGACCATGTTACTGAGACTTACCAAGTCCACTTCTCAAAACTTGTGGGAGTCACCAGTGCCGCTGTTTGCGATGGTGCCTGGGCGACTCCAGTCGGGGTTGGGGGGCAGTTGGGCACATCTAAACTCCCCCATGCAGGAGTTTGCAGAACCCGGACTCTTAAGGCAGGGTGAAAAGTGCGTCTAAACACGCCCCTTAATGCAGATCTCCCAGTGGCCCTATGACCTCTTCCATGGCCCTGCTCTCTTGGGGTCACCCTCCGCAAGGGCTTGGGGTGGTTGTTTAGGGACCGACTAGGAGAAAGCGGGGCCCTCAAACCCTGTCCTGGTAAAAACAGGGGCTACTGTGGGGCCCCTGGAAACAGTGAAAATAGTGGAGCCCAAGGCAGTCACCCTGCGGTAAGGCCAGCCCTGCCTGTCTGCAGGATGGAGGCCCCACCCAGTGCCCATCCTGAAGCTGCTTCCCTTCATCCAAGTGCCCCAATTGCAGGCAGCATCACTAGTTGAGGGCTTTGATTTCCAGACATTTCTCATTCCGACCTGGACCTGGCAAGCTTCCAAATTCCCCTAGCTGTCCAGGTGAAAACGAGACAGTCAACCACCCTTGCTAACTAGCGACATCAGTGAGAAATTTGATTAGAAGATACTGGGGAGTCTCTGCTTTAATCAGCAGCTGCTCAGAGCTCTAGTTAACTTGAGCTGATGCTGAAAAGAATTCAAGCTACATGGCAAATCTTAGGAAAGAGGCTGCTTTGCTTTCTCTCCACCAGAGCCGTTTCTCAGCTTTAACTGTCACTCTGCATAATTGTGTGTCACAGGATTTATGGAGGAAGCATAAAGGGGGGCGGGGGGCAGAGTATTCATTATTTGAAGCATCAAGCTTGGATTTGAGAGGAAAACACTGTTTAAAAAAATCTGAAACATTCACAGTTGGAGGGAGAGCAATTTGGAATGTTGTCTCTTTCTTTTGTTTTAAACTGAGTCTTTAAAAAGGATTTAGCAAAAGCAAAAAAATACCTCCTATAGCTCAGGTTCTTATTAGCTCCAAATTTCTACTCCAACAACCCTTAGCAAGTAACTGGGGGAGGCTGTTGAACTTTAAAGGCTGCACAAGTATGTCCTGTCAGACTTGCCTGCTTCTGCAGTCATGTAAAAACTCAGCAGCTTCTTTAAGTTCCGTTATGGGTATAAAGTAATAGCTGGCTCTGCATTCATGAATACTTTTCTGTTCTGAATTAAACTCTGCTCCAACTCTGGCACTTTTTGTGAATTTAAAGTGAACTGATTAGGCACTCCTAGCAGCATCCTACAAAGCCTTTACAACTGCATGTTATCTAAAGGCTGGCTGTTCCGCCTGGCTTTTGGCGAGGGAGATGAGGTGTAGGTTGGGGGGCAGGGGGTGGGTGTTAGGGTTGGGGGGAGGGTTTCTTTTTGGGTTTGCTTTCCTTCACTTTTATTGTGTTTTGATGATGTGAGCCGCCCCGGGCTACCTAGAGCAGGAGGGGCAGGATAGAAAATTGTGTTAAATAAATAAGTAGATAGATAAATACATAAATAAAATTAAATAAAGGGAGGGTGACAGTCAATTTAGGCTCTGCATTTTGTTACAGCACGAAAGCAACAATTTCAGTTTACAACCATCCCTACTGGTTAAGTGTGCTAAACTTTTTTAAATGGATCTCTGCTGCTCGGAATCATTACTAGAACAAATTCCGCTCTCAGGTTATGCACGTAAAGATGAGCCCCTGGTGCTGTACTCCTGCAAGCGCAAAGCTGTTTTGCAGCTTTAAAAGTTCTCAGACGTGGAGACACCTATTGCCTTGGACTGAACCAGGATTTTACCCCTAGAGTTTAAAAGTCAATGTGAAGTTTCTGGTTATCTCAAGTAGAATGTGAAGTTCTCCCAATCTCGTTCGCAGACGTTTGTGTGATCATTTCCTTCACGGCAGCATCAACAATGTGGTAGGCACCTCAGCGCATTTTCAGATGGAGAAACTAATCCTTGATATAATCCAAGCTTATTATCTTGTGTTTACAGACTCCTGTCTGTTTAGACGAACATTCTATTACTAGATAAATCCAATTCTAGATAGTCCTTCTGAACACAACCTTGCTGTTAATCAGGAATTAGAGTCTCCGGGATGAATTTCAATCCCATGGTGCTTTTCGTTCGTGTTCAGTGCACTGATTTCTGGGATTGAAGAAAATATTTTCTTCATTTTTCTGATTTCTGAGTTGAAGAAAATAGAAACTCACCCCTTTGTTCTGCAGGTATTTAAACTTGGCGCTCCGCAATGCATTGCAGAACAATGACGGAGGTAATACGATCGCCCCACAGTCATGTGTCCCTAGATACCATAGAGGCAGAAATGCCTATAGAGGCTGTCAGGTCTTTACATAGGACTCTGTGGCGCTAATCTAGGATTAGTTGACTAATCCTAGATACTCATTCAGACAGACATTATCTAGGATTAATTTAACATTCGCATTTCATAAACCCTAGCAAGCTAGGGTTTATAACATCAGATGTTTTTCCTAACCCTAGATAATAATCTTTTATTTGCAGCGTTCAGATGGACATCTCGCATAGGAATTAAGGCTTTAATTCCTAATTAAATGTCCATCTGAAAATGCTCTCAGTCCCAGTTATCTTAATATTTCTCATTCACTTCTATTGCAATTCACTCTATTTAAGCAAGACTTCCTGACGTCTGCAGTGGCACAGCCATGTCAGTTTGAATGCCACAGCTGACTGTGAGCAACTCATAAGCTGCATGTGGTAAAATAATTGTAAAGCAGCTGTGTTTTTTGCTGTTCTCTGTAGAGAGACAGCTATGTTTGTATTTAGGATTGGGCTAGGTTTTGGAGCAGGTTCAAGACGAAGGGTTAGACATCTGGGCAACAAAAAAAAAATCTCATGTGTTTTTCCACACAGACTTATTGACTTGAATAGGTTTGCACAAACATAACTCGGCAAGAAGTTTAGCCTAATTCACAGGTTCCCATGGGGTCCCACCATCTACAGATAGGGGTGTGACCCCAACTCATATGTAATATGTTTTGCATGTCCTCGTTTCTGCTAGGGATGAAATGTATGTCTCAAAGTGCTCAACACAGGCAAAAGGTTGAGAACCGCTGGCCCAGTAACAGTATGTTGCTGATCACGAGATCAGATGGCATGGGCTGCTACCAGACTCAACGCAGTAGCTACTCATTTAGACTTTAAACACACATTTGGTTGTTACCTGCTTGCACAAACATGCACACGTACTTACTTGATTGTAAGCCTCCCAAAGCTGCCTGTGGCAGGATGGGCGGGGTAAAAATTTCTAAAATAAAATAATAAACATGGATTGTGAGCTGAAAAACCATTTTATTTTTTTGGGGGGGGGTGGACAACAAGTAGCTGCCGCTAACATGTCGCTACTGTTATGTTTAGAGATGCATGTGCCCAGTTTTGGTCAGCCAGGGACCCTAGAGATGTGGATTTTTATGAAGGGCCAGCCTAGCTCCTGCATGGCTCCATGGTGTTTTTGGTGAGCAGGAGTGGCAGGGTGGAATAAAGAACAACAAACAGGTGGGGGAAGGGACTGACTGCGACAGGGTGTGAGTGCTTTTACCGTTGGATTGCTTTTGGAATGAAGCTTTGCCTCCTGCAGTCCCAACAGTTTCAGTTCTGCTGGCCCTTTTGACAGCCTGGGCCCAGTTTATCTTTTCCACAATTTCTTATGTCCTTACTATATGACAGATAGCTATAGGGCCACGTTCTCCACACAGATATGTGTACATGGGCCCCAGTTCAGCAAACACTTAGGCTGGTGGTTCCAATACTTTTTTTTTTTTTGTGCAGCCCCATTTTGAGACTTAAACATAATCCCATGATGACATAGAGCAACTAAGAAAAGCAAAGTATATGAAATATCAATTGGGATGATGATCTCATCTGCAGATGGTGTGACCCCCCTTGAGGTCCTCCTGACCCCATTTTGGAACCTCTGACTTGGACACAGGTTTCTATCCTGTTCAATACAATGAGACTTAAGGAGATGTTTAAGCATAATAAAATGGCAGAAAACAATATATAAGTCCATGGTGTGAGTACCATGGTGTGCAGTCCTGGTCACTCCATCTCAAAAGAATATAAACAGAACTGGAAAGGGCAAGAGAACGACAACAAAGATGACCACGGACATGAAACAGTTTCCGTAAGAGTAAAGGCTCAAAAGAGGACAGTTTTTTCTGCTTAGACAAGAGGTAACTGAGGAGGTATGATAGAGATTAATACAATCATGGACTGTTATTTACCCTTTATCATAATAGTAGAAGAAGGGTACACCCAGTTAAATTAAACTTAAAAGAAAAGAAAGTACTTTTTAACAGAATTAACCTGCGGAACTCATAGGCATGGGATATTCAAAAAATCAGTAGTGTAACTAAGATCAAACAAAGGATTAGATAAATTCATAGAGGATAAGCCTATCAATAGTTATTAGTCAAGTTCATTGGGGGTGATACCTCTGACTACCAGAAGCTGGAAGTGAACAACAGCCAATGGATCACTTCATGTATCTCTTGTTATTGAACACTTCTTCTGAAGCATCTATTGCTAAACACTGTTTGAGACAGGATATTGGGCCAAATGAACCATTCAACTGACCCTAGTTTGGTAGCTATGTTTTTATGGATCAGAGGCATCAATTCCATTGACCTCTGAGGGAACTGCACATACATATTCAAGCAGAGAATTAGGCTTCAGTAGAGAAGATGCACTCAGGTCTGGAGGCAAAACTGCATGTGGGAACGGCAGAAATACATTTCCTTTTGGAGACATCTCACTGATCAGCTAAGCACACATAAATAGAGCATTTTTAAAACTGCACGGAGCTTCACTTTTGAAATGTTGTGTTGGTGCAGGATGGTGGGAGGGCAATTTGGTGAATCACTGAGTGAGCAGCTCAAGAGCATTTGAAACAGAAAACAAATAAGTCTTAGATTAGGAGAAATAGTCCTGATTTGTGACCTTTAGCCATTTTCACTGGACAAAAATCAAATCTTCCAAAACAAACAATAATTATTCCCCAGAACATCCTTGTGAGTGGCTGTCACTAATGTTACAGGTGGAGAAACTAAGGAACACAAACTATGGGTGTTTTCACACATAGCGGGCTTCCTCTACTGCCACGGATTTCTCCAGGCGGTGGACACAGCCCTCACCCCAGTCGAGATTGCTGGGTCACCAAAGAAGTGTGACGGCGGGCCGAGGCGGGGCTATATGCGGTCATACATCCGCACGGCCTCGCACCCTCTCCCCGGCTGACGTCAGCCATGGCACCCATCCCCCTGTTGCCACTCCGGACCAGGTTGAGAGATGCAGGCTATCAGACGTGATAGCCCGTTTTACTCCAGGTCCGGCAGCTGGCTCCTGACTGTGGTGGAGCTTAGCCCAGGCTGTGACTTGGGGATTTTCCACCTCACAGCCTGGGCTAAACTCCACCACAGTCCGGCACAAGACAGTGGTGAAAGCAGGTGTCCATTTTTAAACGTGATGTTGGGCACAGATTCATCCACTATAAAGCAGATTAATCCGTGCCCATCGTCACGTCTGAAAATATCCATGAAATGATTTGGTTACAGCCACTCAACAATTCACAAGGAGAGCTACTTTTAGAACTCAGGTCTTCCTGGCCAAGGCTCAATCTGCGAAGTCATTCTGCCATTCTAGAATGCCCATCGCCTACCCGTCCCTCTCCAAAGGGGAGCAGCTCAGGGGCGGCGGTTGTTGTTCCTCCCCCACCTGTGCTGAAGGAAGGCACGTGGGGGAGGGCGCACAGCGAAGCAGCGCAAAGCAAGCTCTCGCGAGAGCGGGACCTCGCGGCCGCCATCTTGTGCCTGGTGCGATTTCTGCATTCACACCCAGGCACCGACGGGGAAACACCCTCCCACCCACCCTTGAATACTGTGGGTAACACTGGTTGCTGATCTTGAGTTCAGAGCCAGGAAGGAATTTTGACATCAGGATAATTGGCTGAAATCCTGTTTGGTTTTTCGCCTTCCTCACAGTGTCGATTGGCAATTAGAAAGCGGGGGAAGGGAATAGTAGTTTACTAGTCGTCGCACCGCAGGGGTCCTGCGAGTTAGACAGTTAGGGGTAGGGCTAGTCTGCTGCCAGGTCATCTCTTTAAGAGATGGGGTACACCCGAATGCTAGAGCTTGACCAGCCAGCATCGCGGTGGACCCAGGAAAGGGGCGGTCCAGGGTCCTCGCCGGCTCCCCTCAATTCCTTCCTCGGGTCACGGTAGGAAAGGCCTCCTGATCCAGCCGGGGGCGGCCCGACAGGCGTGACATTGCGGCAGCTATAGTTAACATTGTTGCAGTACTGAGGGACATCAGATCGCCTTAAAGTTTACTCTACCCAAGTAATAAGTTATAGTTAGGTTGGCAGGACCTGGAGGGGCATAGCCCCCTCCCCCCGACAAGGCTAATAAAGTTTGGTGCGGCCTTTTTACTCCACAAATAGTGTCACGTGTCTTCTTTCAGGGTGGGGGGACAAAGATTATGCTTATTGCTTAGCATTAATGCATATTGGACATTCTTGAAAAGTGTGGTACAATCTGGCATTGGGAATTTATAGCCTGTGGTGTCTGGTGTTTAAAGTTTTGCGGAGTAGGAGGGGGGCAGTATATTCCAATACATATCAACATATAGCATATTAAATCAGGTATACCCACAGGTATACCCCCCCCCTACACCCTCACTCTCTGTTACACACACATTCCAGCCCCTTCCCACACTTCCAACCCCTTCATATAAGCTCACTCCCTCCAAGCCTCCTCAAACATAACTCCACCCACACACCCCACCCCAGCCCTCTTACACACACACATAGGGTGAAAACAGACATGACGCTAACCACCGTAGGTGGTTATTTATGCATGTTGCAGGGCTGCATAGGGCACCAATACAGCCCTGCAACATGCATAAATAACCACCAAGGGTGGTTAAAGGGTGGTTAGCGTCATGTCTGTTTTCACCGATAGACACACACACACACACCTCAAGTCCCTTCCCTCACTCACACACACACCAAACTCAGTTTTGTCCTTCTCCCATCCTGAAAAGGAAACCTTCTCTCTACCTTGGGAGCAGGCATACTGTTGCTATTGCTACAGCCAAGGAATTGGATGGGCTAGATCCATGCAGTTGTGAGCAAGCTCAGTGCAGCTCCCCAAGCACAGGGTCTCCTAAGATCAGAGCTGTAAGTCATTGGCCTATAAACTCTCACTGAGAATGGAATTCTTAAACTATCTTACCCCAAGACCCAGGGGTGTAGATATAAATATGTGCAGCAGGTACAGTGCAACTGCACTGGTGCCCATGAGCCTGTGGGGCCCACAAACTCCAGTGCAGGAGATCGCCGCCGTCATTGTCCCCTTCCGGCTCTGACTGATTAATGATCTAGAAAACCAGCATTGCCTCACACGGCAGCCAAACATCACCACTCACTCTGCACTTCTCCACTTGTCCAAACCTCATATAGGATAAGAAACTCTCCATCAGTCAGTTCACCTTGCCTGTTACCTGAGTCACTTGTTTCCCCAGAGATTCAGCTCTGCCATCTGATCAAGGTACTCCCGGTGGCCCCATGAGTATCCTCTCTCTGTAGTCAGGGCAGCGATGAGGAAAAATGGCGGGGAAGATCCAGTCTCTATTAGTAACTCTCTTACTTCTGGCAGTGCACAATTGTCCAGGAAAGTTGCTGTCTCGAGGGCACCCCACTCTCATTTTTTCCAGGGCTCCCACTCTTCCATTCTGCCAGAACTTTAAACCGCAGCAGGGTTGCGCAGTGTCTGCACTGCATCATGCATACATAGAACCTAGAGCTGAAACTCAGTACTTGATTTTTTCCAGAATTCACCAGAGATCATGGTACTACTCAGTTCTGAATGTCTGAGTTCTGAGGTTTCAGGTTGGTACTTGAAAAGTTCTGAACCCTCTATCGACTGATGGATGCACATGTGACTAGAGTAACCCAAACCTGAACCTAGCTTCTCTGAGTTAGGAAACAAAACTTAGTGCCATATCTGGTAGGCAGGGGGGTAATGGGAAGGGACATGTGAGTGATGGACAAGCACAGGACAGTTTTTGATTGGCTGGCAGGAGCAAAATAGAAGTGTCTGTTTGGACATTATCCATTCTCTTTGATGAATTTGACTGTATCGTAAGTATTTGGGGGGGGAGGGGGGTAAGGCAGTGCCTAGCCTGTCCTGTCCTGTCCATAGGGGCAATGCTGGGGTTTTTAAAAATATATATTTTAAAGTGGGTGTTGCTTGCACTTTTTTGGCACCATAGAGGGCTATGCCGTGGTGGTAGGCTTTGCCGTCTGGCTTTTGCAGTTACATGTTGGGTTTATTTTGCGAATGTGATTGTCTCACTTTTTCTGAGGTTTTTTTTTAGCACTGTACTTTTGATGTGGGTTCAACTAGCTATAACTATTCCTAATCCTAATTCCTAATCCTATTCCTATACCTAAAAAAACACAATCACTAAAACTACCCAACCTATTCCCTCCCAGTTCCCACCTTATTCCCTCCCAAGCCCCAAAGTGTGTGTGTGAATATGAGAGTATTCATTTTTTTAGTTTGTCATTGTTTTTTATTATTTGTTATTACCCTGATTGGATAAGTAATTAAAGGCTGCACATGACATCACGTACCCACTCAGGCACCAAGTGTTTACAAGTTTCCACAATTCTGAGTTTGAAGGTTCCGGGGTTTTCTGGGATCCGGAGTTCCAAGTTCTGATTTCCAAGTCCTCGGAAAAAGTTCTGAGTGACCACTGAGGACTCGGTCCTGGTACTTGGAACCTCAAAAATCCTCATGAACACTTGGTGCATCTATTTGGTGCAGCCCTAATAGAACCCCATTGTGTGTGTAAGTGCCACCCTATGAGTGCATTGGCTCCCTGGGAGGATGGGTCTGACAGTTCTCTTCGTACATCAAGCCTCCACCGCCTCCTCAACAAAGGTGGCATCTGGGTCCTTTGTGCCCTCCACCAGAACCTCTGGTGGCTCCTTGAACAAGGGGTAGCTCTTGAGCTTGAGGTGATACACCACGATGTCCGTGTCCGCATCAACCTGTGCTGGCTCGGGGCGGGGGGCATGGAGAGATCTCTGTTGGCGGTCAAGGCTTCTATGGTGGGAGCAGGAGTGGGCAGTGGAGGAGTCATAGCCACAGCCACCTGCTCCTGGCCCCTGGCAAAGGTGCAGCTATACCAGTAGGATGCCACGATGGCTCAGTCTATACACAGGAACTGGTTCAGGAACTCATAGTATGGCAAATTTTGCCTACTGCAGGCAGAGACAAAGTTGTTGTCCCTGATTTCTTTATATCTGCACCTCAAGTCCTTGACCTGATGCCAGCACTGGTTCATGTCCTGGGTGTAGCCCTGCTGCGCCATTTGGACTGAAATTTCCTGGAACACTGTCTTGTTCCTGCAGAACTTCACCAGTTGATATTGGACCCTTTGCTTCCCTATACAGAGATTAAGGCCTTGGTCTCTTCCTCGGTCCAGGGAATGCAGCATTGGTGGGCAGATCAGTAGGTGGAGAGCAACTGCGATTACATTGTGGTGGTGGTGGTGGTAGCAGCACTGCTGGCTGTTTCCTGGCTTTTAGTCTGCGCAATGGCCACATCAATGGTGAGCCTCTGCAAGTGGTTGCGGAAAATGCAGCGGCTGGAAAACAGTAAGTGTGGCCATCTCATACTGTCAATGGGCTCATACTGACACGAACACACTTTGAGCAGACTTACCCTACAATGCACTGGGTTGTATGGCTGGTGATGACCAGATGTTCACCGCGTCCTGCCCCTGGGTGGACAGCCAGTTGGCACGTGATGCATCCAAATTGTGTTAATCAACCACCTCCCATGTGGCTGGTCCCTGTGCTGCCCTGCCTGACAGCAAGGTCCACTGGCACCTCTGAGCGGCAAGCGCATTTGCCATATCCGTGAGGCCACATCATGGCCGGGGGCAGGATAGTGGGCAGACTAAGGATAGTGGATGGAGTAGGACTGGACGTCCACTTGTCTGGCCAGCTCCTCGTCCCACCCTGGGGCATGGTGGGACTTCCGGAACCACCTGGGTTCCCTGCAGGGGAGCAGACCATGTGGCCTGCTCTCCTTGCTGACCTAAAGCGTGGTGTCTCCAATTGTCTGTCTACCCTGGGGAGGGTGGGGGATTGGATCCGCCCCATCTCATGTAGTTTCACCCACTCAGGAGGAGCTGAGAGAACACATGTATGAAAATGGTGCAGACAGGCTTTTAAGGTGGACGTTTGTGTGTGCACCAGTGGGAGTGACTGTAGAGAGGGGCACGTAGTGGTTGTTCCTTGGAACACTCTAGGCTTTTTGCCTGCAACTCTATGGTGCTGGTGGACCAGTACATTCACAATGGAGCCGCACACAACCTAATGGACGGGATTCATACACATGGGCAGACATTAGCCTGCATTTGCCTGCATGGTGGGCTCTGCATCCTCCGGGACCCTGCCATGAGTGAGGGTTGTCTCTAATGGGTGGGGGCCAGTGGGGGCAAACACCTAACAAGCACGCATGGTGTGGGCTATTGTCTTGTTTGTGAACACCCTCTTCCTTAGGGAGCAGAGTGCTGGGAGCCTGTGGAGTGCGAGTGCCAAGAATGTGTATGGATGAGAATGCACATGAGTGTAGGAGAGAGCACATGTATGTGGTGCGGGGAGGAAAGGGACAGGACAGTGCATGTATGCATGCATGTAACAAGAGAGTGCATGTATGCATGCGTGTGACTTTTTAAAATTCTCCAGGTGCCTTTAGAGGTTCCACCGTTGGTTCCCGTTAATGTATTTTTTCTTCCCTCATTACTGTCCCCTTTTCAATGGTTTTAAACTGCTCTTACATGGATTTTAAGTTGTTTTCTTGGCTTTTATTGTACTAATGTTGTGAAGTGCTCTGAGTGCATATATGCATGGGGGATGAGGACAAGAGTGCATGCATATGGGAGTGGGTATCTGAGGGAGAGTGCAAGTATGTGGATGTGTGTGTGCGTATGACAGAAAGTGCGGGGGGGGGGGGGGGGGGAGTACGAGAGGGGGTGTCACACCAAGCATTTGTGCAGTCTGACAGGTGAGAAGCATTCCATCTTTTGCACCTCAGTCCATGGAAACCTCGTTTCAGTGAAGGCACCTGAGCCAATTGCAAAGGAATTTTGTAATTGCAAATCAAATGCATTAATATCAGTACATTTTACAAAATATATAGCCTGTGGAACTCACGCCTCAGGATGCTATAAGACAAACTGTCTAGTAGTACTGAATAAAGGGTTAGAAATTTCTATGAGTAATAAGAATAGCATCTGCCCTGTCCCTTACACCAGCTAGAAGGATAAAAATAAGCTGTACCCACCCTCACTCTTCAGGACATATCAACCTGAGGTGATAACAAAACTTTACCAATGGGTTAGTATTACAAAATCACCAGAGGTTTTACATGCTCCTCTTAACTGGCCTATGGGATTGGCCATTGTTACAAATGAGTTACTAGATTGGACGACCTGATACTGTATGTCGATCCCTGTTTAAAAAAACAACAGCAAACTGCTGTGTTAAAATGGCATGATAAAAATTTAATAAGGAAAAAGCAAGGGCATTCAATGTCATACTGGCTGCTTCTATCCTCATTCATCTGGGTGTGCCCAGGAATTTAAAAGAGTATTCTTACTGTAGATAATACACTTTTTGCAACACTAAAACATAGTGCTATGCTAAGTGAAATTAATCCATACAGAGGACCAAGACTAGGCGGTTTTAAGACATGCAGCGGGGATCAGGTGCGGGAGCGGCGAAACAGCCACAGCGCTGTTTTAGACGAACCGGAAGCAGAAGTTGTGCGCGTGATCAGCAGCCGCGCATTCTTTGCCGACCGCGATCGAACCGGCCTGATTTCTCGGGGGGGACATACGCGGCCGGAAAAGAATGCGCGGCCGCCAATCACGCACACAACTTCTGCTTCCGGTTCGTGTAAAACAGCGCCGCGGCTGTTTCGCCGCTCCCGCGCCTTTTCCCAGCGCACGTCTAAAAACGGCCTAGGCCTGTGCACCATTAATGTTCTACTTAAACCAGTTGGCCTTCGTTGCAGGGATACATTGTGGACACACTGTCATCCTTAGCTCAGCACCTCCAACTTTTGAGTTAGTTTACATTGCAGTCAGCAGTTTAATGTTACATTTAGCACACTCTGTATGTGTGTATAAGTGAAACCAAATGCCCATTTAATTTCATGAGGCTTTTTAGTCAAAGCACAGTCCTCCAAGAAAGTCACTCATCCAAGGTATTTCCACCAGCCTGTAACAATAAGATCAAACCACCTTCTGACACCAGCAGCCTCATTTTCTGAGCTGATGCAAATCTCACAACAAGAGCTGCACACTTGAGCCACCGCATAGCAAACAGTCTGCTTACCCGCAATGGTCATCTTCCTGGGGGGAAACACCTGCAAGGCTGCTCTCAGATTGTAGCTACATTTGGGGCAGTGATGCCAAAGATAGTTCTGGCTTTGATTCAGCCATCCAAACAATCTTGTCTATTGTGTATTAAATTGAATTTTTCGAAGTGGATAAAATATGATCCAGATCAGTAAAGTAGATATTTGAACTGAATACTAGCTTTACTTTGGGGACATTGGCAAACTAGAAACAGATATCGGTCCCTTCGCTCCTCTGATTTCAGTAAAGCAATTGCTCCCATGCAGACTTTGAAACTGAACAGATAAAACAACCCTGACTGAAAGCTAATGTAGGCAGTGGGTAACATAGAGGCCCTGGAGGCCTGAGTTCAAATCCTGGCTTGGCTAAGGAGTGGTGGTCTTGGGCAAGTTGCTATCTCTTGCGGCCTCCATTCCCCATTTGTAATACTGACCTTCCCAGATCTGTATGCTGGGGAGACATGTGGATTTTTTGTTGTTGTTTGCTTTTTAAAGAACCCTCCAACCCCCCGAACAAGACAGATTCAGTTCCACTTGGCCAGACCTAATAGTTACGAATAAGGGTTGCCATTGCAAGTGGTCTCCTATGTAGACACTCACGCACAGCTGGGTCAGTTTCCTGGGCAGAGTGGACAGCTGCTTTGTGCTCCAGCTGCAGGGTGCAGAGCTGCTTTCCACTGGACAAAAAAAGACAACCCTCCCCACTGGCCAATTTTCTGGCTAGCATATAGGCCTAGTCTCACCTAACTGTGATGAGTGTGGACTAATGGAGCAGTAATTGTAAAGCACTAATATGTATAAAGATTATAAGGGTTTATTAAGAAATCATAATGCTGAAGATATAGAGATATAGGATACAGATTCACAAATCAACTAAGAAAAGAATGCAGAAATAAGAATGCGGTTTTGTTAAATCAGAGATATTACAAGAGCATCTCAAGTATGGAGAACTCATCCCCTAAAGAACCATTAGAGGAAGAGACTTCCAATTCCTAAACAAACTTGACCTGATTCTGGTGTCAATTAGGAATTAACATTTTAGGATTTGCCATTGTCTTCTGAAGGCATCAGTTTAGGATAGAACCATGAGAAGTGGTGTTTGCTTATATAACATCGGCCCCAACTTTAACCAGACAAAAGTCATACTTAGAGATAAAACAAGTATCTATGGTGATTATCAGTTATTGTATCTGATAAATTAATGAGCACTTTGAAGTATTTCCAACTAAGCGGATACAAATGTCTATTAGTTTCGGCTTCATTTATACGTTTTGGTTATTTTGGTTCAGTTACTTCGGTGTTTTGGTCACTTTGTTTCGATATGAACTATTCCCAAAATAGTTAAATAGTCCATATTAGTAGTGTTACTAATGGTTAATGTTAAAGAGGCCCTTAATGAAGTGACAAATAACTGAAATAGCCAAACTATCAGAAACAAAATATCCAAATTGATTGATATGCAAATTTCATCTTGGTGATGAATATTCATTTGGATATTTGGCAGGTGGTGTACATAATACTCACAAATAGAAAATCTGTTATTTGTTTGACCTCTTGCCATCTTTAGTTGTTTGTGAGTGAACTCGGATCTTTGTTTCTTATTTTGCAGGTTCCCAGGGCCAAAGCCCTGTACAGCTTCCGAGGACACAATGCTGGGGAGCTGAGGTTCAACAAAGGAGACATCATTATATTGCGCCGACAGCTGAATGAAACCTGGTACCTGGGAGAGATTAATGGAGTCAGTGGGGTTTTCCCAACCAACTCGGTTCAGGTCATCAAGCAGCTGCCACAGCCACCGCCACTGTGCAGAGCCCTTTACAACTTTGATTTGAGAGAGAGGGATAAAAATGAAAATAAGGACTGTCTGACATTCCACAAGGTAAGCCCTGCCCTCTGCCAGCCAGTGATGGGGATCTAATTAACCATTCAAAAGCTTCTTCACTAGCAATCCTACATCACCTACCATTGCCAGAGCACGCTGTGTGTGTGTCTATTCTCATCGATGATCTCAGAACTTTGTCTGAACAACAATTGAGCTTTAGTGTAGTATCATCATTCTGCATTTTCCACCTTGATAAGCTTTGATGCAGAAAAGCTGGAAGTACGCTTTGCCACAGTGTTCCCCAAAGGCAAACATCAGGTAAAGAAACAAAAGCAGATTTACAAAGGTGGAATCTGGATTCTCAGATGCCTGCATTTAGCTGTGGGGCAGGGTCGAGTCTGGCACTATTGCTGTACAGCAGTAGGAGTGGGTAGCTCTCTAGGCAGTACATATCGGAGGTGCACTGGTCTAGGCTCCCTGCAGCCTGGTCTTGAGGGGCCTTACAAGAAGCACAGGTCTTCCATGCATCTTAAAAAGAATCAACTAGGGCTGTGCATAGAGGATCATGTATTTGTGGGGTTTTGTGGGGTTTTTTTATTTGCATTTGTATCTTTACCTGTAGTCACTACATTTTCTCTATCATTGCCAATATGAAAAAAATACAGTGAACACGGGTCCCTGAGTAAGGGTTATTTTGGCACAGAAGTTAAATGAGGCTCTGCCAGTCTGACAGGCCTATAAGGAAAGGAAATTGCAGTCAAAACCGCTACTAAGTCAAGGGGGAGCATGGGTTTATTGGTCGGCTTGGTGGGCAGGTGGTTAGCTTGGGGAGGGTGGAACAGGGAATGGGTCTGGCTCAGAGGGATCACTGTCTTGAGGGAGAGCGAGGCATGCGGCTGGTGTGGGGGAAAACTGAACATGGTGCTGGCTCATGTGGGGAGATGCTGGCTTGGGTGTGGGGGAATGGGGCATAGGGCTGGCTCGAGGAGCGTCACTGGGGGGAGGAGGGGAATGGGGCTGGAAACTACAGTTCTGAGACAACAGTAGCCCCAACCAAGAAGCTGATCTGGGAGTCAGAGAGCAGTCCAGCTCCAAGCTGATAATGTGCTACAGTTGGGGAGGGAGGGGGTCCAAGACCTCAGCGTAACAGGGCAGAGGGGTACCTGGGTGAATGCTGGTAGGATGTCACGCCACTGAGTCCCACGTTGTTCCCAGTGTCTTTATTTCAGTACAGTTCAAAACACCAGCCCATACAAGATCCTCCATCCTTCAAGAGCCTTAGGCTGCTTTTAAACAAGCGGGTCGCCGTTGTGCGTCCTGCTCGCGCGATATTTCAAAATCCCGCAAGACGGGATTAGACGAAACACTAGTCCGGGATCATGCGCATAGAAGGCAGTTGTGCGTTGTTTGCAGACCATGAATTAAATATCTCGATTGTGAGGTATTTAATTCGCGGCCTGCCTTGCGGGATTTTGAAATATCGCGAGAGCGGGTCGCACAACGGCGACCCGCTCATTTAAGAGTGCCCTTAGTCAGGCACAACCCTCTGACCTGGCCCAGTCCAATTAGCCCAGTCCTCTTCACTGCTGGGCTCCACTAGCCCCTGTGTGTCTTCTCCCCTGAGGCAGAGCTAACACCTAGCTCTTGCCTCCTCAAGCACTTTCCCAGACTGAGCCCTGCTCAGGCTCTTTGGGCTTAGAGCTCTCTCAGCCACACCCAAGCCCAGGTGTCAGGCAATCAGGCACTCTCCTTCGCTCGCAGTAGTGCCTGAGCCAGGGCCAGCCTTACCACAGGGCAACCTAGAGCAGCAACCCCGGGCCCCACAATTTCTGAGGGCCCTGCAGTGGCCTCTGTTTTCACCAGGACAGGTTGTGGGGGCAACACTCCTCAGTGGGGCCCCAAACATGACCACCTTCAGGGCACCACAAAGATTGCCCCCAAGAGGGAGGGATCACCAGGGCCCCTGGTCCCTGCAAATCCTAAGGCCAGCCCTGGCCTGAGCTTCAGGACAACACCTTCACCCCTGTGCTGGGGCAACTCCCTTAAAGGGCTCATGCCCCAATTAGCCTTCTCCCTGCTACACTCGGATATTAAATTTTGGGGGAAATGTTGGATTCATACAAAACCAAAATACACAGACCTAGTACTTTTTAGTATGATAGCTGAAAAGGGGTTTTTTGGGGGGGGGGGTGGTATTTGTATTTCATTGAAACCTGAATGCACAGCCCTATAATCAACCAATAGAGGTGGACAGACTTATGGTGCATGTGATCCACTTGATCCAGGTATCAACTTCAGTGCTCCAGGCCTAGATCCCTCCAGCTGGCTCCCAGCTCTAGGGAACCTCAGAAACCAGTCTCAATAGTGGAGAGGAGCACTTCCCTCAGAAAGAGCCTTGTCCACCATGCTAGAGGTGCTCTCCTGGCCCCTTGCCTCACTGGAGACACTCTCTGGGGTGCTGGTCCCGGTTCTGCTCCCCTCCCCAGAAGTGATCTCCAAGGGGTTGGCCCCACTCTCCACACTGTGATTTACTAGAGACTAGCTCACGATCTACCAGCAGATCAGAGCAACACCAGCATGACTCTGTGGGTATAAAGCATCTTTCTGGTATTCTATCGAAAAGAAGCTGACAGGATGGACATTTATTCTCTCTTTATTTTCAAGCTAGCTTCCCCACAACAATTTCAGTTCTTCATGTTATGTCAAAACCAGGTGAGGTATCGCATCTCACTGAGAAACCGATGCCTACGGGTTCTGGTGTCCTAGCAGAAAAGCCACCTGTTTTCCCTTTCAGCTGGCAATTCAGCTTTGTTATCTTTGTACTGTTGAAAAGCAGAGATGAAAACAAGCAGCACACGAGAGATGCTTCTACACAAGGTTAGGAGTCTCTTGGGTATTAGGACTGGGTAGGAAGGGAGCAGGGAGAAGGAAGTTCAGTTGTCTAAGAGCCGGGTGTTACCACACTCTGGGATGAGAGAGGAGCAGTTGGGAGAGCCTGTTGTCACTGCAGCATCTGCCGGTTGCTCAGTTCAACAGCATTATTTTAAAATGTTATTTTTACAAAATATCTACCCCGCCTCTCCTGCGTACAGCTCGAGGCGGCTTACAAAATATACTTTAAAATCATTAAAACCATAAATCACATAAAACCATAAAACAATCAAGTCATAAAAGGGGTAGCATAAAACCCTCCCCCCCTCCACCCTACCCATCTCCCTCACCAAAGGCCTGGCAGAACAGCCAGGTCTTGCACTGATGTCGAAATGAGGCAAGGTCCGGGGCCACTCAGACATCCGCCGGAAGAGAGTTCCACAGCCTAGGCACCACCACCGAGAATGCCTTCTCCATCATGCCCCACCCCCCTCCCGGGTCACCTGAGGGACCACAAGACAGGAGCCCCCAGCAGATCACAGGGGTTGATCCTGGACACAGAGAATGAGGTGATTCTGCAGATAGGCGGGGCCTAGACCATATAGGGCTTTATAGGTAAGTACCAACACCTTGAATCAGGCCCAGAAGACTATAGGCAGCCAGTGCAGAGCACAGAGCACTGGTGTAATGTACTCACGGAAACCCATCCCGAAAAGGAGGTGGGCTGCCGCATTCTGCACTAGCTGCAGTCTCCGAACTGTCACCAAGGGTAGCCCCACGTAGAGTGCATTACAATAGTCCAGTCTTGAGGTGATGTCTCAGACACTGACTTGGCCACCATCATCCATGCCTTCATGATGAAGGCATGGATGATGGTGGCCAAGACGGTGTCTGAGACATACGGCCAAAGCCGCTGCACCAGATGTAATTGGCAAAAAGTGCTCCTCACCACAGCTGCCACGTGAGAATCCAGGCAGAGCTGGGAATCGAGGAGCACCCCAGACTCCTAACTTGGGAGACCAGCGGGGGGCAAACCTCATCAATGATGAGGGATGTCACACCCAATGCCCTCCCCACCAGCATCACCTCCATCTTGTCAGAATTCAGCCTCAGTCGGCTCGCCCTCATCCACTCCCCCACAGCTGCCAGACATCGGGTAAGCACCAAGACTGCCGGGTCTGGGTTGGATGAAAAGGAGAGGTAGAGCTGGGTGTCATCAGCATACTGGTGACACCACACCCCAAACCGTCTCACACGACTTCAACCAGCAGCTGAAAAACCTGGTTTCCAACATCACTACCACAGAGGACATGGAGAGCCAGCAATGATTTTTTGTCTTTTTTAACTACAGACTCTTCTCTCCATTTCATGCCATCTGGCTGTGTTTTCTTTTTCACTTTGTCTTTCTTTCAGTGCTTACTCATTCTATTTATTTGCTGTTGGAGACAGGGCTACTCACCACTCCTCTGGAACAGTTAGCGCACTGAGATTAGCCACACATATAAAACAGACAGATGCCACTTCAACGAGGGAAGCACAACACATTCACTCGCACATTGGCTGCTTGCAACACTAGGTAGCTAGCTAACATTGCATATTCTGACTTGAGGGACCGTACTAGCCCCATGAGCAACACCTATTCGGCTTCAAGGGGTTTATGAAGATGCTTTCCCGAACACCCAACAGCAAGGGGAGAATTCAAAGCTCTGCAGAACTGCCCAGAGTTTACTCACAACCTCCCTGCTTATCCTTTGCGCACCTGTGATGGCTCCCGTTTTCCTCCGCAGTAGGCCGTAGAACAAAACCGTTCCTCTGGGCAAGTGCTACAATTGTCACTGGTCCCTGGGCAGGTGATGCCAGATTACTGAGGTTCTGTGGACAGATGGAAGGTGACTCATTCTTGATGTTTATATTGGTTTGAGAGCTTTAGTTGAAAAAACAACATGGAAGTTTAATCTGTAACTGATACCAGCAAAAAAAAAACAACCAAAACTCCCTTGACCTGAGCCTTTAGGAGCAACTTAACAACAGGACAGAAGGACTGTGAAATTTAGACTGGCAATCACAGATTATGCAACAATAAATAATGAATGGGATATTAGGTCCATGTGTGGTCTTTTCTCAACATGAAGCAAGGGTGTAGCTCTAACAGGTGCAGGTGGTGCAGCTGTACCAGGGAACACGAGCTTAGGGGGCACATGCTCTCTGATGCAGTTGTGTCCCCTGCCACTGGGAGGGAGGGAGGGTGGGCGGGGGCATTCCATCTTCTGCACCAGGGCCCATTCCAGCTTAGCTATACGCCTTGATATGAAACTTGGAAGCCACTGAATTTGGAACATTTTACCAAGGAAGATAGTCTGGGTAGTTTGTGATAGCAGTGGGTTATTCCTGGGTGAACTTACCTTCGTTTGCCTTATTAGCGTAAAGATGCTTTAAACGAGAGTGTCGCCCAAAGTTTTCTTCGGCAAAGTTATATGGTGTAAACGGATGGCAGGCATGCCTCTGCTCTGCCTCACCCCCAAGTGGCCCTTCCGTGTGCCTGCTCTGCTCCAGCCCTGCTTGCGGTGCTCTGGAACGTCCCAGAGCATCCCCCCCAGCAGAGGGTGCCACCCAAACTTGGGGCACTGGCCAGAGGCAGGGTTGCTGTCAGTTTGCTCAGCAGATGAGCACTGCAACTCCGCTCTTGGCCAGCAGTTGCCCCAGGCAACCCCATAGAGTTGCAGATGACAGTCNGCAGTTGCCCCAGGCAACCCCATAGAGTTGCAGATGACAGTCTTGACCATCGGTTGATCTGCCCACAACTCTATGGTGTGAGGGAGGGAGGTACCACGCGGGCAGACTGTGGGCTGTGGCAGGTGCTGGGTTCATGTAAACCCAGAGCAGGTGAGGCTGGAAGCCCTGGATCCATCTTAAGACACCCATTTTGCTGGGGGGTTTTGTGATGTGACAGCTGTTTGCAAGGCATGCAACATTGGTCTTAGTAAGAACAGGCAACTCACCCACTGACAAGCAACTAGCAATTAAAGTGCAGACAGGGCCACCCAGGGATTTACACTGATTAAGCTAATCAAGACTTATTCCTCTTTGTAATCAATGTAAACCCCAAGGATCTCAGTTCATTGGTTTAAAACCTAGCTTGACCTCACCTAGGCCATTTTTACACAGATGGGGGCGGGGGGATGGGTGTGCTGCTGCGGTGGGTGGAGGTGGATGTGTGTCCCTTTACATGGACACACACCCACCTCCACCCATGGGTTTTCTGAAGGGCTCCATGGGTGGAGGATGGGTGGAGGTGGATGTTGCACAGAATCTTGCACACACCTCCACCCATCCCACTCGGTGTTCACATGGGTGAACACTGAACAGACACCCATACCCCCACCCACTGCTAGCCATTTACACGGACCCCCCACCCCAACCCCACCCGCCCAAACACCAAACTGGGGGGGAGAGACATCCATGTAAAAACGGCCCTAAAGTAAGGAATCAGTGCCAGTATGGTGGTATATGTTGAGGTGGGGCTATTACCCAACTAGGGACAAAGTCTTGGGTGTGACAAAAATTTAAGTTAGACTTCCTAGAAAAATTATACCAGAGACATTGTGCTACTTGACCCAATGCTGCTTGTCCGCACATATATCTTCTGTGATCACAGGAAGAATACTGAAAATACTTGGCAGGCACATTGGCATTTTGGTTTCAATATTTTCTCTTTCCAGATTTGAAACAGAACAACAACAAACAAATCTCTATATGGGTATTATCCAAAATTATTATTATTATTAGTAGTAGTAGTAGTAGTAGTCGTAGTAGCAGCAGCAGCAGCAGGAGGCGCGGAAAGCCCCCCAGGACGTTTGGGGTGCTGACCTCCCAAGCGCCCCGCCAGGTGCTGTGCCGCCGCTCGCGGGGGGGGAACCCGCCACCGCCGCTTCCCAGTGCTGCAGCAGCCTCCGCCTTGCCTTTGCTTCAGAGCGGAGGCTGCTTTCTATCAGTGCTTACTCATTCTATTTATTTGCTGTTGGAGACAGCCTCAGCTCTTCAGCAGCCTCCACTCTGAAGCAAAGGCAAGACAGAGGCTGCTGTGGCTCTGTAGTTGACTTCTAGGATCCACTCCAGAGGAGTGGGTCCCAGAAGGCTCAAAAATGCTAAGCCCAACCGCGTTATCCAATGGAAAACGCGGTTTGGACGGCTGAGCGCTCAGCCCGGCTGAGCTCCACTCTACACAGCACATATAGGACATTCTGTGGAGGGAGGAGCCAGGGCTTCCATTGCGCTCAATGGGCACAAGGAAAGCTCTCACCAGGGCGTTTGTTGAAAGCGCCCTAGCGAGATGCCTTGGGCCGGGGGCCTGAGGCAGGGAGCAGCGCGCATGCGTGCTGGTCCCTGCCTCACATGCTCCAAGAAGAACATGGATGGCTTCCGCTTCCGCTCCCAGCACCAGGTACGATAAGAATAGATTCCTTCCTAAGTTCCTAATCCTATCTCCCGCACACACACACCCAAGGCTGTTTCCCACCCCGCACCCCCCAGGCTGTTTCCACTGGGAAACAGCCTAGGAGGGTGCAGGGGGGGGGAACAGC